>CAVNYN010209088.1:0-20198 GCA_963692815.1 Nyctanthes arbor-tristis
TTCCTTGCAGCCGAGAGCAACAAGAGCTGACTCCACATTTGTGAATTGACTGTCATCAAGAAACTCTGTCAATCCAAGTACTCGTTTGGTAAGATTTACGTAGCCCAATCCCACAGTGCATCCGTTATCGCGGAAGTTTGGACATAGAGCAGCAACCACTGGAGAATCCTGCATTTCATGGTTAGCAAACAGAATGTCTTCAAAACTACCCAGATTTCCTGGGGTTCCACTTTTTACTAGTCTCCAGTTTGATCCACTACCCTCGTATAGTTCAAGAGTATGATCAGATCTCTCCAAAAGAAGGTCACGGGCCACTGTTTCAAACATGTTGCGGTTCACACTAACACTGGAAATGGCATCAGATCCACTTCCTAGCTGCCGTAAAACCGTTGTCGTGTGATAATATGTCTTCGCAATGAAAGTTGCATTCTCACCATGAGCAGTGTAGTAGTCCTGAATGAGTGATGCAGTTTCAGCCATTGAGATGAAATAGTTCAAACGTAATACTAAATCCAAAAATTTGAGAATATCAACTGAACAAGGAAACCTCCAC
Source organism: Nyctanthes arbor-tristis (assembly GCA_963692815.1). Classification (NCBI taxonomy): domain Eukaryota; kingdom Viridiplantae; phylum Streptophyta; class Magnoliopsida; order Lamiales; family Oleaceae; genus Nyctanthes; species Nyctanthes arbor-tristis. The sequence goes on from CAVNYN010209088.1 coordinate 554, forward strand.
GTGCGCCAAATTTAATTAGTTGAAAGAATGCATATAAAGAAGCATGCTTAGAAAGATATTTACCTATCAAGCCAGATAAACAATCAAAAATTTTGAAATCCCAAAAAACTAGACAGGGTAATTTGGAAACTTCCACGTGCAGAAAAGTGACAACCACTCATACCACGCTTTGAAAAGAAAAAGGAAAAATGGGATCTGGAGAACTAACAAATGGGAAAATACCATGATAGTGTGCCAATCCATATATAGTGGCAAGAAATGAGAAAGCCCAGTGCAGATAATAAGGAAAAAAGGGATCCGGAGAACTAACAAATGGGAAAATACCATGATAGTGTGCCAATCCGTATATAGTGGCAAGAAATGAGAAAGCCCAGTGCAGATAATAAGATTATCAGTAATTGAAAGTTCAGTTCAGTAGTTCCCCTCATAATAATACATTAATAATAACATATATCTTAGAGCGCGTTTGGTACTATTTAGCTTCCCTTCACAATATAGGCATGCACTTGCACTTGCTTCCATGGTGTTAAAGACACTAACTATCAAGGATATGCATCTTTAGTTTTCTGATCAATAGTTAAGACAATCGTAAGGTATAGCTAAACACCACAGAGAGATAAAAGCAAAAACGGCACCCACAATATTGGAAGACGACTCACCCGGCGATCAAAGAAACGAACAGCCCTCGGGTCCTGTAAAAGAGAAAAGAAAATTACACTTCCTTGAAAAGTTTCATTACAGGGGCCAAGATTTGCCCAAAATGAAAGTAAAAAGGAGAAAGAAAACGAAAAGGGATAGAGCACCCGCTTACCTTGGGCAGGGTTTTGAAGAATGAGAGAAAGCCTTGAGCTTGCTTGGCATCTGAATAATATCAACTCAAATTAATAAATCTAATCTCTTTAAACTTAACCAGTTATAATTATCAGTAGAAACTAAAAATTACTGTTAAAATTAAAACTAGGGTTCTTATGATACCGAGTTTGAGCTCCGGAAGCTTGTTCTGCTCAAAACCGTCGTCCATTTTTTACGAGCTTTACCGCACTGATGCTTGAATTCCCCCTATTAGCTGGTTTTTGTGGGGATTACAGTAACAGAGTCTTGAGGGTTCTTACTCGCCGTTTATATGCGGAGTTTTGGCTTGGCGGGAAATGGCTGGCGCGTTCCGGGGCAGAAGGCTAGCGGCGTGTTTGGCGGAGCCAAAGGTTGGGACTCAGCCTATCCTTAACCTTTGAAACGATTTGTGAAATTTACCCTTTAACATTTCATCCTCAACAGTCAGTATAATTTGAGTCCCCGTTGGACTCCAACCTTTCACTAACTCGCAAAATAAGTCTTTCTTAACAGTTTCCGTCAAGTCTTTAGTCAAATTACTACTTTAATCCTTATATTTTTAAATTAAAACATATAAAAAGATTAAAAACAAAAAAATTATATAAAATTTTTATTTAAAAAAGGAAAGAAAAGGGGGACCCTATGTTGGTTAGCACAAGTGGGTCCCCCTTTTCCATTTTTTATAAAATTTTTATATATTTTTTAATTTAAAAATATATAAGATAAATAGTAATTTGATTTGGGACTTAACGGAAGAATTGACGTTAAGAATGGCTTATCGTGCGTATTATTGAAAGATTGGAGACCCAATAAGTCGAAAAAATAGTTAGAAACCCAAGTAATATTACCTGTAAAGATTGAGAATGAAATGTGAAATTAACTCTATATTATATTAAGAAAGAACAAATTCATTTAACAAAAACAATTAAAATAAGGGTAATTTTCACTCTAGATTCCTAACTTTTCAACTATGTATTAATTTTGTCCCAATTTTTTTGGACATACTAAGTCCTCAGTCTTTCATTTATTATCATATTATATCTCAAACGTTAATTTTCATCTTAAACATTTTAATTTTCACTGTTAACTCCTATCAAAATGACTATTATACCATCAATTCTTTATTTTCACTATAGGTCCTCAATCTTTTAATTTTTATACAATTTGGTCCGCATCATTTTTTGAGAGCATAGGAGCAACAATCTTTTATTTTTTGTCGTGTTATATCCCATTAACGCTTTCTATGTCTAACATTTTAATTTTTACTGTTAATATCTATTAAAATTATCATTATACTATTAATTATTTAAATAAAAAATAAAAACAATATAAAATTAAGAAGTTCACCCAATATAACGCAATCAAACACAACCCAATGACAATAGTCGAAAATAATAATAAAAAAAACTCGATCTGTAACGGCATCAATGGATATCAAATCTGCGTTGAATAAAGTTGTTGATCTAAGTATGAATGTGATGAATCGGATCTGATTTCTTGATCTACTACAAATCAGATGGGGAATACGTATTGGGTAGATTTGGCCAAAAAATTGATTTTTGATTTATATAAAATAAACATAAACCTTATACTTCCAATTTTTCCTTTTTTTTTTATTACAAGGGGATAAAGGAAAGGGGGACTCGGAGGGATTCGAACCCAGGTAAAGCCCGGTAAAGGGTAAGCCATTTTCCACTTGGACTACCCCTTGATAAGTAACCTTATACTTAATTCTAAATTAATTTATTGTCTCTCTTTGTAATTTTCACCATAATTTACCCCTAATTTGATATCCTTTTCAATTTGATCTTACCCATTAATTGTGAATATACAAAAAATTAGAATTAGCGCATTAAGGTTCGGTTTTATTTTTGAAAATTCAAAATTATTTTTTTTATCCACCATGATTCATATCCGCCAGGTGATATGTGATGAATCCAAAAATTCGATCGGATATGTTACACTGACTCTCAAATCGGAAACTTTTTTTACGTAGATTAAGTATCAATCGAATTTGGTGTAATTGGGGTTTTTTTTGTTATCAGTATGAGCTAGGATGGGTGGAGCTTTTATTTTATATTGCTCTTTATTTTTATTTTTATTTAAATAATTAAGAGTATAATGGTAATTTTAATAGAGATTAATATTAGTAATTGAAAGATTGAAGAGGGAAGGTGTTATTAGGGACGTAACGCGGCAATAAATGAAAGTTTAAAGGTCCTATACGCCCCATAAAAATGATGGAGACAAAATTGTATAAAAATTGAAAAATTGGAGACCTAAAGTCGAAATAAAAAATTAATGATATAATAGTCATATTGATAGGGATTAATGGTGAAAATTAAAAGTTTGGGGATGAAAAGTGACGTTATGAACATAATATGATAATAAATAAAAGATTTGGGGCCTGGTAGGCATAAAAAAAGAATATAGATAAAATTAATACAAAATTGAAATATTAAAGATCTAGAGTGAAAAATACTCTTAAAATAAAGTATCGTAAAATTGTCATTTATGATGAGTTATAAAAGCGAGTAGAGGATCAAATTATTATTATTGAAGATTAGACCTAAATCTCGTTGACTATTTAATATCCACGCAGACATTGTGTTATCAGAAATTAAAGCGTGGTTTTACTTTTTTGAAAAGGTTTAGGATCTTACACTTTTTGCCTCTGAAAAAAAAAATAGTAGAAAAACATGTTAGTTTGTGTCATTCTTTTGCCGGTTCTTACTTTAAAACAAGAGTAGGGGGAAGTGGGAACGTATGGATTGTGAGTTTGGCAATTATCTCATTAGAGGTTCTATTGTCGGTTGTTGAATATATAAAGATGTTGGTCAATTCTTACATATGCATTCGTGGGTAATTGGTTATAGTTGAGAGATATAACGAGCTATGCTTTTTCACTTTTGAGTTTGTTCGAAATTGTCAACCCAGCTATCATAAATTACGGTATCAAGAATGTGCAACTTGTTTGTCAAGGAAGCTTTTATGTTTACATAAAATCTATGGATATCTCATCCATATTTTATGGGGAATGCATCACTGTAAACCTAAGCATGGGCCTCGATATCCATCTGATTGTTTCCATGCTTTTTTTTTTTTTTTTGAATAATTGAAAAAGGCCAATTTTCATTATGATTCAAAGGTTTCAATACATCATTTGACAACACACCCCTTAGAAATGCACGGAGCTAGGAGCTTGTCATCTCCGTTTTCCAAAAAATAGGTACCCTATGAAAATTTAAAAATGAAATGTTTCAGCTAAAAATCATCAAGTTTTGGCTACACTGTCAACCATCTTCTGACTAGACGACTGCTCTATACCTAACTCAATGAAAAAATAGATGGACATACACTCCACAGGGTATGTGTAGTATTATAAGGAACCACACGTAGGGCGGTAGAACATTTTCATAGTAAGAATAAAGACTTGCAATCCTGAATGAGCAAACCATACTCTATTCAATCCTCTCTCGACCCGTCGATCACATCAACAACCACTTTAGTGTCTCTTTCAAAAATAACACTGGATACCTCTGTGGCATGCGACCAACAGATAGCTTTTCTAAGTGCATACATTTCATTTTAATTGTTTTTTGAAAGTACAAGAAAAATACAATTAATTTATATCATAATCAGTGGAATTATATTCATCTAACTAATTGAGCACATGGGATGTCAAACATTTCAGTTTTAAATTTAATCCATAACAAAAAGGTAAATAAAGTACACGTGATTGGCGAGAGATCAACAACTAATTGTGCGTGAACTGCGAACACATATTAAATAGAAATGCATAAGTAACATAAAATGAAGCTTAAAAGTAAATGAAATTGAATTTTTATATAGTTATCCTCATATATTTCATTCCGGAGCTCCGAAAGAGACAAGGCCGGAAAGACAAAAGAAGCAGAGAGAAAGAAGAAGAGAACATTTAGCAACAAATGACACCCTGACACTGATGAGTCGTCAGGGTGTGAGGAGGAAAGAAATTTAATTAGTAACCCTCCGGCTTGTAGGCAATGAAACTACAGCACTGGACTTGGCGCACATTGTCGAATCCAATGATTCTAACCCATGCAGTCGGGACGGCCTCGTCGACTGCACCCGAACATGGGCAGCTTCCACATTGTCCAGTAACGTCCATCATAGTACCCTGGAGACCTGTTGTTCTCACGGTAAACGAATCCGTGCTCCACTTCCTGGGGCAATTGGTCCCTCGATAGATCCTGAAGGTATGACAGAGTCTCGTACTTCTTCTTTCCAACACCTGCATTAATTATTAACACCAACAATATATCAATTTGGTCACTTGAATTTCACGATAACTGAATTTCAATTTTCTACTATGTTACTATGTGTGCTCTTCCGATCTTAGAAGTTTCTTGGCATTATTACATCTTTTAAGTTGTGCATTATTATTATTTTGGTAATGCTGGACCACTTTAGCGAACCAATGAGGCCAAGAATAAAGATATTCTTGGAACCACAGAAACTAATTTGAAATCATAGTGCATTTTCTTCTTTAGAAAATTACCTTTCTTCTTTATTCGGTTTGGGGATGAAGCCAATAAAAGAAACTATTTTTCTATTTTTATTTTGCAAATGTTTTGGAACTGGACGGATGATTTATTATGGAACTAGACTTCTAACGTGGCTCAATAAGAAAGAACACTATTGTACGTCAACATTTAATTCCACCACGTCATGATAATAATTAATTGGGCAAAATGATTATTATAAAATGGTAAAATCACGAGAATGGTTTACAAGTAGTTGGCTCTAAAGAATTTTTTTTTTTTTTTTAAGAATGTCATGCCGTCCTTAACGTTTCGCATTTGTGATCTGACTGATTCTTTCAATAGATCACATCTATCTCCTATGATATAGACATTTAGACTAGATGTAACATCTCATGAAAACTTAACCCTCAATTCAGTTATGTAGCTATTATTTTTACGATGATTGCTTAAATTACATTGGAAGATCTCAAGGTTGACGCTCAAATATCAATTAAGGAAAGAATTTGATTACTAATTGATATGAATCAAAAGTATAGTGACTTAATCACACGATAATACAAAGTATAAGGACTTCTAGGACAATAACCCTAAAGTGTACGGTGTCACATCGCGCCACGTGTCGCAGTTTGATTGGCCAAATTCAAAGATTTATTAAAAACAATTAAATATTAACTATTATATATAAGGCGATTGGGTCTTCTAGGTTCCCAAACCCCCAAGTCAATCATCTCTCCCTCCCAAAACTCCCAAATTCCTCCAAAGGTGTTGTGAGAAAGAAAAATACCCTAAAAACCTATCAAACACCTAGTTTTACACTTGAAAAATGGTCCTTACCATATATGTAAAGATACTAACTTGGAAATGACTTTGATTGGGAAATAGCAAAACTTTGGAGGTACTTTTATACATTACGATTAGTGAAACAATCTTTGGCAATTCTTTGATGTGAGTAACGTGTGCCTTAGCTCCCATCTTCAAAGTTCATATATTTCATAACTCTCTTTGTTATTCAATATTTGAATAATTGCTTCTCCAGCTCCTATTGTATTGATATTTGATTATTGACGGTGCACCATTACTTTGGATAAACCATTATTTTTTTTGGACATCGCTAGTGGTGTTGTTTACCATTTTGCTTTGCTCTGTGATACTATGACATTTCTATGTGGTATTGGCTATTTTGAACTGTTATTGAATCTTCTGTATTGCTCTTACGGGTAGGGGCTAAACTAGTGGTGGCCCAACTTGTACTTATGATTGGTTTCCTTATGGTATTATGGCTTTTTTTTTTCATTTCATCATGAGCCAATATATATTGTTATTCACTAGGTACTTCTTACTCACCCTCATCCCCTAACAATCTCGTAAGTATTGAATTTACGACGCTCTTCCGATCTGCCGGATCGTCCCAAAGGTGGAGAAGATACATGTATGTGATCGAGATTTCGGTGTGAGGCTGAGGTTTCATTGTTGGTAGCCCATAATATACTTAATTATTAGAGTACGCAGCGAAAACGTCTCAATATTTTTGAATTATATTTGTAAAGTCTTACCTTCGATTTTGAATGTATATATATATATATTTAAATGCTTCCGCTATCGAAATTTTAGATAATATGATAATAAAATTGGGGGCGTGATAGTGGAAGTCATGTAAATCTATTTTCTACTTCATGCTGTACCAAACACCAAACGGGGAGCTATTACTATTAATGGGTTTGGCCCAGTTACATAAACTGGGCCACTTTTATGAAATGTCACTAGCTACCATTTTGAATCAAGACAGTGTGCACTCTTGATTGTGGATAATCAGCCCATGTGGTTGTCGTGACAACAATTGGTGGTGGCGGCGGCGACCGGAAGGCGGTCGTGGGATGAAGGAAATGATGAATAAGAAACCCTAATAATCTTATATAGCTGAATAGTTATAAATAGATTTCAAATATTTTTTTAATGAAATTATTATAAATTCTAAAAATTAATACTACATCCATCCCGTGAAAAATAGGCCAAAATCAACAAATTTCGTAGATTAAGAAATATGATTTAATGTGATTGGAAATAGAAAATGTACACTTAATTCCCTAATCTACCCTTATTTAATATTCAATCACTTTTTATTTAGTCAATATAGTAATTAATTATTTAAGGGTATATTTGAAAAAGAAATTAATTGCTCAACCTTGTTTATATAAGTGGATTATAATGTGGGATAAATAAAAATGAAAACTGGACCTGTTTTCACTGGACGGATGTAGTAATAAGTAAAGAAAAAAAAGAATTAAAGGTACATTTTTGCAAATAAAAAAGTTAAAGATACATTGTGCAAGTCGAAGTTTGTTGGGAGAGTCGGGTTTCGGGACCTTGAGGCTTTCAATAGAGCTCTGTTAGCTAAGCAAAGTTGGCGGATATTGTGTAATCCTAACTCCCTCGCTATGACAATTTTACAAAATAAGTATCATTGATTTAGCACTTTTTGGGATGCTAAGTGTAATCAAGGATGTTCCTTCTTGTGGAGAAGTATAGTTTGGGGACGTGGGCATATTAAAAAGGGGTAAGATGGATGATTGGCGACGGTAAAAATGCTCTAGTGTTTTCGAGTCCGTGGATGCCAAGGCCGTTCTCTTTCAAGCCCCTAAATTCGATGTGGGGGGATCAGATGTTGAGGGTTTCTGACCTTATGCTAGATGATAGAAGCCGGAATGTGGAGTTGATAAACCAAAGATTCCATACTCTTTGACAGTGAAATTATTTTAGCTATGCCACCAGGAAACCCTAATGTTCAAGATACAATTATGTGGCACTTCGAGTCGAGTGGCGAATACACGGTAAAATCTTGATATCATCTTGAGTTGAGCTTGCAATCAGAAGGTGGCCCTTCAGGACATAATTCCATGAAGAAGTGATAGAAGAGGCTATGGAATTTGAGCTTACCGAGTAAGATAAAATTATTTGTTTGGAAAATTTTCCTTGATATTCTTCCCACCCGGCAATCCCTCTGGCGGAGGCACTCTGCCATGGATCCAATCTGACAAAGGTGTGGCTCAGAGGTAGAGGATGTCGTTCATGCATTGGTGGATTGTGATGCGAATGGTGGGCTATGGAGTTGAAGTCCGTTCTTTGCGTTGTTTACTGTACAGCGAAGGGAACATATGGGAGACTTTATTCGAGTGGTGGCTGATGTACTGGACAAATGGAGCCTTGAATGGCTGCTTGTGGGCTTGTGGCGCTATTGGTTCGGTCAGAACACAATGCTATTTGAAGGGAAGACAGTGAATTATGATCAGGTATTGGATGTGGCTAATGACTACCTAATGGAGTATCATCGGATTCACATGAAGGGGAGGAAGGAGAGGCGAAAGGAAGGTACAGTCTGGGAACCACCAGAGAAGGGTTGGATTAAAATTAATGTAGATGCATCGGTGGTGCTAGGGTGTTCGCAAGTGGGGTTGGGGGTGGTGTGTCGTAATGCGGATGGCCGGATGTTGGCCGCGGCGGCGAATATAGTAAATCGAAGATTGTCTCCACACTTAGGAGAATGTTGGGCACTTAGGAGGGGGATGCATTTGGCATTGGAATTGGGATATCAGAAAGTGATGTTTGAGGTGGACGCTTGCAATGTCATTCGTCTTGTTTTAGAGCCAGAACCCCGTTCTTTTGAAGTCCCTTTTTTGGAGCAGATCATTACTCTTAGCCATGAGTTTGCGGATTTTCAGTTTCGAGCCACTGGTAGAAGTGCTAATAGGGTAGCTCATTTGCTTGCTAGGTAAATTCATGTCTCAAAAAAGGTAAATTCTCTAATTTCCTCATTTAAAAATAAGGTGATGTGTTGTAAAACTTTTGGTTATTTTTTTTTTTAAATAGTACAACTCAGTTACAAATACCTTGTTGATAATATATTAGAGTCACTCAAATGTTTTTATTAAACCGTACCTACTTCGAAACAATGATTCGTATTTCTTATCATCAAAACTTAATTCCTAACATGATACAAACATGATACGATGTTCTCTTTTTTTCTTTTTTTTTTAAAGGTTGAAAATTACGTATTATATTTATAATGACCATATAATGCATACCACAAATCTCTCCAGCAATTAGTAAAAAAGCTTATCGTTATTATTATTATATTATTATTTTTAAAGGTAAAAAGGCTTATTTGCAACCAACCGAAATTTAAGGAGGTTCTAAACTTAGTCAAGTAATGAAGTATACTACATACGTATAGAGAGGACTCATTTCTCTCCATGAGGAGGAGGCGCAATATTGCAACACACATGACACATCCCATTGCAAGATAAAAATATTAAGGCGGCACTTCCACATCAACACCTGAATTGATATTGGTCTGAGGTGTAGTGTCACCTATTCAAATCAATTGGGGATTTATATCTCATTCCCAATAGGTCAGAAATTATTTCCATTAAAAAAAATGACAATGTTGTCATTATATTTGTTTCCTCTTATATATTCTCATTGATAAATGTTGAAGAAATTTCAAGATGTTTTGTAAAAAAAAAAAAAAAACTTCCCGATTGACCACGCCACAAGGGAGAATTGAAAACTCACAAGCCAGTTCTCCCATGTAACATGCACGGCCGAGAAGTTTTGAGCTTCCCAAAAGTTCTTCAACGCTATCAAATATTCTCATATTCATATTACTACTTATAATACAGGGAAAAACTCAAATTTTAGGCCCCCGGGGGCCACCCAACAACTTACACAATATTAGTGGAAAAACTTAGAGATGAGAATTTTCCACCCTCATGTACAGACGTAAGACAATATTATAGTGTCATATGTCCATCTAATGGTATGGACGATTATTTAAACTCTAAACCCCGTAATCAGCGGGGACTTGCCCCGAATCCCCTCCCCCAATAAGAAATGAGACGGGGAGAGCCTTTGCGCCCCGAATGATTAATGGGGCGGGGACGGGTTTTGCTCAACCCGGTTTTAAACCCGTTTTAGAAAATATTTTATTATTATTTAATTTAATTACAAGAAAAACTCATAAGCGGCTTTCTTAGTTTGAAATCATGACCTTACACTAATTAATTTCTAGTCGTTACCACTATAGATAACTTATAGTATTTCTTCAATTAAATATATATATATAGATATTTCTTCACATGGTGGGTAACGGGATTTTTTCCCTTCCCACCCCCAATCCGTCTCGCCCCAATTCAAATGGGGTACCAGGGATGCTGGAAAGGCAAAGCTGAACCGCTGTGCCCCGTTGTTATTTCTATATGACGTCACATGAGTATATGGCATCATAATAACATTACAATATATGTCGCGTGAGTGTATGATGATAGTGTCTTTTAATTCTTGTGTCTCGTCATTTTTCTCATTTTTTCCCTCTATTTTCCCTTCTTACATTGGGAGTGGTCTTTAACTCATCAAATTTTTCCCCATTAAAAACTTGAAACTTCAAGGTTGAGACTTGAACATGTGAAAAAAACGGCCGCAGCCCGCATGCATAACATGAAGTCTTGCGCGCGTCAGGAGCGTGAACAAAGATGGCGCGTGATTGTGGTACCATATTTCCAAGAGCATGTGGCGAGCCAATATGGAGCGAGCGAGACGGCGCTACACGTGTTGCTATTTTGGGCTTCGTGGTTTCGGACAAATTTGCGTGCCGGTAATTGGATTCGATATAGGTAATTATATTCCCATTACATATTTTTATTTTTACTCCACGTTATAAATACATCATATTTAATTGACACTTTTAATAAATGCACTACCATCAATTTATATATATGCCTATAAATTTATTTATTCATAATTGATATGAAATCAAGTCAAAAGATTTATATATATATATATATTTTTAAGATATTTTCAAACTATGTATATTTTACTCCACACATTATTCATACATTGAAAAATATACAAATTGGATCTTAAATCGAATATCTCGACATCTATTATCTATTATATAACCTAAATCAAGAGTAGCGGTACTTACAACACCGCAGTTTTACTGCCTTTTCCCACGGTACCTGTAGGCACAACAACTTTGTCGTACCTGATTTTATGTTTACCTTAAATATTTCTCAATTTATTTGCACTCTAATTCTATCAGATACAATTATTCTTAAATAATTCATATAATATTCATTAACGCTAATCATTCTAATCAAAGAACCCATTCACGCTATTAAACTATCTTTTCCATTTCCAGGATAATTCATATCATCACTCCTTATTTATATTCTATTAACTATATTTATATTCTCAATTTATTATAATCATTCTAATCAGACAACCAATTCATGCTATTAAACTATCTTTTCCATTACTAGCATAATTCATATCCTCATTCCTTATTTATATTCTATTAACTATATTTATATGATAAAAACTATGGCTTATTTCTTTGACAATAACCAAAATTGCTCATTTATGTTAGTCCTCAGTTCATGCTAATTTCCCCATATTAGTTCTTTTTTTGCACTGATTAGAGTGCTCTAATTTTGCACTGCCGAAATCATACCTTTGTCACCCTCTTATTGCCATATGAAATCATACCCATGTTCCTATATATATGCGTTCTATTATGCATATTCATCCATCTCCTTACACCCAATTACTCCATACATTCTTGCTTATTTATCCCTAATTTGTATTGTATTCTGCCAGTATGACGCCGGTAACATTGCTTAAGAATATCAACAAGAAATGTGTCCGTTGACACATTAATGTACGTTGTGCTTACAAATGGAAGGTCCTCGAGACAGAGCGTGATGAAAGGACACATTAGACGTGGCTATTGTAAAAGATTAATGGTAGAAGAGAACCACCAAAAGATGCCCGGCTCATGAGCACATAATTAGGAAAATTGAAAGAAATTAAAGTATTTTGATCTGCATTACCTTCGTTAATTAAGATTGCCGTGTTTTTCAATTGGCAAAATAATTTGAAGTGGATCTCCTAATTTTCCCTATTTTTTACTATTTGGTCTACACTTGAGAATCATGTTATCATAGATTGCAGAGTTCCATACCAAGACGGTAAATTTTTAATGTCTTCAATTATTCCAAATCTAACTTGCGTATCTTCTCCGTTTGGACAAAAACTATGACAATAGAAATGTCGTCAAAAGGCATCGTTGTTGAATTTGTCTACTGCGATTGATATCGTTCAGCTCCTACTACAATTAAAGCAAGTTTCATCGCTGAAATCTCTCTGATATTTTGTATTAATAAGTTCGCTTTGCATCCAGGTTAGTGGTTTTGATTCTATAATATTAGTTCGTATATTGAGGGTTTGGTTTTGCTTCCTATGGTACCATTTTCGATGACAACATCCATTTCATAATTCCTGTGCAATTTAATCCAGTTGCATTTTACATTAACTAAATTCATTGTGTTTATTTTTTTAAACAAAAAAAAAAGTCTATTCTTGTGCACATGAAATGAATGAAGATAGCAAGGAGGACCAAAATGACCGTAGCAATCAGGCACAGAACTATTATTACCACATTGATAATAGTTTTCATGTTTTTCTTAATGGCATTTCTCACTGGAATCTGGTTTTGGCCAGGAGGATTGGGAAACTACAACCAAGAATTAGCAGGATAGACAGAAGATAGTGGAAAGTTTCTCAAATTTTCATTCATGGCAACGCTGTGACTATTGGTTCACATACAAAATTATTTCATCATACCTTGGACTCGTGCATGCAAGCACCGTTAATTGTGTTATTACTTATTAATTAGTTGACCTCGACCGGAAGGTTAAGGGTAAGGCAAAAGAGGATGTATACCATGGTGACTCAGTTCTGAAACGAGGTTTTAGAAATTCATTTATTCATGCTCAGCCCAATACATCAATTCACGGCTCATTGTACAGCTCACTAGTGCAAACTTTTTCTGCCACTTCGTCACATTTGGATGGTACAAATACTTTAATGGATACAGATACTCCCATTACTCTAGCAGATAATGGTTAGTGTTACTTTATTTCACCAACTATATTCTTATATATAATTATTTTATATATATATATATATATGTCTCTCTAGATATATTCACATACTGACACATACATAGTTGTGTGTTCGACTGTTATCTTAAATTTCGTGTCTTTATTAATTATTGTACGTTTAGTATTTGAATTGCAGATTGCAATCCTATTCCTTTTCTAAAGTTGCAAACGAATTACTATACATGAATTTATTAATTTCTACGAATTGTAATGATTTCAGGCATTGTCATTTTATGAGCATGCATTCTATTGTTTTCCTATTTTTTATTCTTTATCAACGTTAAAAAATTTCATATCAATAGATAAATCTCAAGCAATTTTTTTAGAACCATGTAACAACCCGTGCATCGCGTGTTAAACTAGTAAGTGTTAATATGAGCTAATTTATGATATCAAATTGTCTATGTATGTCTAAATAAAGACTTAAAAAACTATCTCTCAAACTCTTTTTTTTTTTAAATAAACTATCTTTCAAACTTAACTTAATTAATAGAATCTTAAACCATCTATAACTTCCGAAATTAGATCTATTTTATCTATTTGATTTACCTTTGAAATTAAAACTAATTAATAAATATTCCAACATTTCCGGTCAGTCAATTAAATTTTTACAGATTTTCAAAGAACCTCTAACTGCAATCAATTTAATCCCACACAAATTGGCATTTCATTTTAAAATTGAAATTTATTTTTTTTATTTTAATCATATGTTTTTAATATTATTAATCACAATATAAAAATACTTATAAAAAATTTATTAGTAATTTTAAAATTATTTGCTTTTCATAAAGAAATTAAATAGTCGACAATATTGATTCTTCAAATTTATTAGGTTATTAATACATACGACACTGATCAATATAAAAAATAAAAAAACTCAAAAAGAAAAAAGAAAAAAACTATTCATTATCATTTTATTAATCTATAAATTTGCTTACAAAAAATTAAGATACTAAGAGTAGAAATAAAAGTTCGAAATTTTAGAAAAAATTTGAAATCATTCGTCGTGAAGCCACTACAAAAATATGATATACTAAACTTGAATTGTTTAAAAAATATATAAATTTTAAAAGTCAAAGTTGTGGAATCATAATTGTAAATAAAAGTACACTAAGAAATTATTTTAAAAATAAATTAAAAAATAATTATTAAAAAGAAGTAAAATTAAGATAATTATGATTGTGGTGTGAGAAGAAAAAGAAAATACCTTTTTAAAATTAAAACCAAAAAGGGGCTTTAAAGAAAGTTATTGATGTGATTTCTTTTAAGGATATTCAAGAGAATAAGAAAATGTGGTATGGGGATAAATAATTGTGGTGTAAATATAATTTCCCCTCTATATATTATCCGCTTACAAACACCCCGACTTACAAACTCTATGTGTTTTAATTAACAAAACAAATTTAAGTAAAAAAATTAGCAGCACATAATAAATTTAGAACATCTATATTTGTGTTATTAAATTTAACTATCTATATAAATAAAAAAATATTTTTTAAATTATTGTTAAATGTCACACATGTAAGATAAATTTGACAACTATTAAAGTGTCACATTAGATGTATTAAACAAAATAAGTAAAATCTGCTTAAGTCTAAGCAGTCTGGCTATATAAACAGATCGGGCTTCGAGTTTGGAGCCCGACCATCAATTACAGAGGGTCACGTCATCTGACACAGATGACGTGACCCTTTGTAATTGGTGGCAGGGCTCTAAACTCAAAGTCCGATCTATTTTTATAAAAAATCTATTAAGTCTAAGTGAACCTATTATTTTTAGAAGTTATTGGATAAACCTTCATTAAATAAATAAAAAAGAATTTTCAAAAATATTAAAATCTGGCAAATATTAAAATTGTTGTTGAAATTAACAACTCACAAAAATTATTATTTTAACAACTTTCTTAACACTACCAATGTAGATATTTTGAGTTATTAACTAATAACTTCACTAAAAACTTAATTTAACACTACCAATGTAGATGCTCTTATCACCACATTTATGTACAAATCTATGAAATTTGCACTCTAAATATCACATTGAATATTGTCGAAATTATGCATTAATATTGCATTAGTTCTCTTAAGATAGATGTGTTAAAAGATCTCAAAGTTTTTACTTTTTATTAGTAGTAGGGGTTGTTTGAACCTCTTTATTTTTTCTATTTATAAGTTCACCTACCATGATTTGATTATTGATTCGACAACTATTCAACATTCACCACACATTTCAAATTTCAATTAAATCTCCACCACTCATTTTCACTCATTATAAGTTCCCTATATAAATTGCAAAAATAAATTCCACTTAGACTTAGTATGTTATTAGAGCTCAATTATTAGTTTAACAAACGAATTCAATTCAAGTAGAATAGTATGAGGTACGTTTAAACTGATCAAATATTTTTATCTTGTGCTACCAATAATTACTTGCTGTCTTTTTTATTTTTTACTAGTATTTGCTCCCGTTCGTTACACGGTCAAATTTTATTGACAAAGTATAACGTAAGTAAATTAAATAACATAAAAGCAAAGTAATAAACAAAGTGGCATTTTAAGATAACAAAAATAAATATTGTTAATATTATTAAAAATTTTAGAAAACCCTATTATACACAACATTCTTTATTTCTTTAATTGACTTCTCATTCTTAATTTCTTATCACATCTAAGTATTTTCATATCAACATGATTCACAACTCTAAATACTGCTATATGGAACTACCCACGATTGAATATTGATTTCTTAAAGAATACTCGAAAATAGGTTAATCTTAACTCTTATTATTTGTCGTAACAAAGAACAATTAAATTCTATAAATTAACATTAACTCTTATTAGTAGTCATAATAATAATCTAAAACAAGTTTGACATGTCTTGATATTACTTCTCCAACCCGTAGATTACTTCTAATGTTCTAAGAGATATTTGGTGACAATCTTTCCAATAAAGTCTAAAAAGAAAATAAAAAATGTAATTAGAAATACAATATTTATATATATAAATCATTGGTATTGAAAAAATTTAAAATACATGATCATATCAAGTAGATTAAGAGCACCAGAAAGAGATATATCCTGAAGACATAATTCATTTACTTTTTATTTATTTTTTTACTTTAGAACGACAAAGCTTATATACATAATTCATTTATTTTTTTCATTCTATTTTTTTTTACTTTAGTTTCTTGTATATTGGTAAGTTTAATAGAACTATTTTTTCTAAAATGTGTATTGTTTAAACTATCTTACTAAAATACGTAACTGTTCACTATTGATACCGCTCAAGATCTCTTTTTTAACCAATTACTATTCTCTATACACCATAATTTGAATCTTATTTTTTTCATTTCTTTTTTTTTTTAAACTTTAAATTTCTTTAAGTGTTTTAATATTAAGTGAAGTAACCACCCACTACCATTAGCCATAAAGTATGGTTATACTTTTACAGTTTTTTTATTAATCGTAGGTAGTTACTAAAAGTGGTAGGTTATGTAACCTACCCATATATAAGAATTAAAGTTAAAAAATATCTAAAACCAAATAAAATCTTTTCAAATTGAAGTTTCAATTTCATTTCTTTTTTTTTTAATTGAGTAATTTATTGATCAATTGAACTATTTAGGTTGTGCAGTAATGAGACAATAAGAAAATCAAGCGTCTCGTTCCATATATGTGGGGACAAAAATGTCTATAAAGAGAAAATTAAAAAAATCAAAAAAATGTAATTAGAAAGGCATAACTCATATACGTAAATCATTTGTATTGAAAAATTAAATATACATGATCATACCAAATAGGCCAAAGCACTAGAAGAAGATATATCCTGAAAACATAACTCATTTTTTCTCAACTTTAGAAAGGCATAGCTTATATAAATAATTTATTTTATTTTATTTTATTTTTTACTTTAATTTTCTATATATTAGTAAGCTTTATAGAACTATTTTTTCTAAAATATGTATTGTTTAAACTGTCTAACTAACTTTTTTTAACCATTATTGTTGTCTATATAACATAGCTTGAATCTTATTTTTTCATTTTTTTAACTGTAATTTTCTTTAACTATTTTACTATTGGTTAAAGTAACTGTCCACTATCTTATTAATCGCAAAGTGCGGTTTTGCTTTTACAATTTTTTCTTCTTATCAATAGTGGACGGTTACTAATAATGATAGGTTATGTAACCTACCAATATGCAAAAATTAAAGTAAAAAAATAAAGTAAAATAAAAAAGATTCTCTCAAACAGTATATGAAAATATACAAAAATTAAAGTAAAATAAAAAAGATTCTCTCAAACAGTACCTGAAACCAAATTGAAAATTTTCCAATTGAAGATTCAATTTTACTTCTACTTTTATTAATATATAGATATAGATTTCTTGTATAACCTTTCTCTTAGAGGCTATAACTAAAAGGACCGGGATGCTTTCCTATAAATGCATATAAATACCTACCTTTCAAACGTAGCACGTTTAAGTCTGTTTCAAAACTATAGGAGAGTTGATTTTTATTTTCCGGCACAACAAATTTAATTTGGTTTCAGATTCATTTTTTTCATTTTATTTTTTGTATTTTAATTTCCTGTATACTGGTAAGTTTTATAGAATTAATTTTTTTAAAACATGTACTGTTTAAAAGGATCGGGATGCTCTCACATATGAATGCATATAATTGGCTACCTTAAAAATAATAAGGGGGTACTGGTTTCTTTTTTAATTTTACATTTTCAATGTTATCACGGGAGCATTGTAAAGCACTAAAGTGATGTTTCCTAAACCATAATTTGCAATGGAAAATTGCAAGATCTTATTTCAGTGTATTCTTTAGACACTTTTTATAGTACAATATATTCAATAATAATGAGATCGGTTAAATTTTTATATGAATAGTGAGCAGTTATCAATAGTAGGCGGTTACTAATAATAGTTAATTTTTTGTACTTTTAAAATTAATTTTTTGTATCAATAGTGGGCGGTTATCAGTATTAGTTAATTTTTTATATCAATAATAGGTAGTTACTATTATTAGTGGGACAAAACAAAATAAAAAAAATTCTCTCAAATAGAATCTGAAACCAAATTGAATATTTTCTAATTGAATATTCAATTTACTTCTATTTTTCTTAATATATAGATATAGATTACCATGACTTTGATTATTATTATTATTATTATCATTCCATACATGCTCACATTCAAATGAGCACGTGAAATTTTAGGTTGGCTTGCTGCGATGAATTGACATTTTTCAAGGGCTTTCGAAAGGCTTCGTCAATGTTAGTTTTGATTTCTCAAACAAAACTACCGTCTTCATTAGCAACTTTAGCGGAGCATTTCATGTGATGTGATGTATTTTAACTTGCATACTATGATAATATGTGGGCGTATACAATAATAACTCCACCAAAGATTAAAAAAAAAAAAAGACTATAATATATTATATATTTTTTAAAAATAAATATTAATTCTCGTCATTGGAAGTTAATTATAATAAGAAATTATAATAATGAAGCTAAATGAGTTGTGAAAATTTAATAAAATTTTAAAATCTCTAATTATAATTTATGAGGACTGGTTGTCAAATAATATAATAGGTAAAATTATACTAATGTAAATCAAACAAGCACTCATCCTGCAAGATTGACTGGATAAATACAATTTCATGTGAATAAATAGATTGACGGGAACACAAAAATTGTGAAGGACAATACGAAGAATTCACGCGAAAGCCATCACCTTTACCCAAAAACGGGAAACAGCCAAAGTTGGTTCTTCCCACAGACCATAGTATACAACATTACTGGAAAACCACTTGCGGCGCCCCCCTTTAAAGCCATCGCCTATAAATCCATTTCCCAATCCTCGAACTGTCGCGCAATAATTTCCCGATTCATACTCTCGTTTCATTTAGCTAAGCGGATGACTTTTATGTAAATTGGGAGCCATGCGGATGAGTTGCAACGGATGCCGGGTTCTCCGAAAAGGCTGCACCGAAAAATGCACAATTAGACCCTGCCTTCAGTGGATCAAAACCCCTGAAGCGCAATCTAATGCCACCGTTTTCCTTGCCAAGTTCTACGGTCGCGCCGGCCTCTTTAACCTCATCGATTCCGGCCCGGATCACTTGCAACCAGGTAATAATTGTAAAATCCTTATGCGTCACGGTTAATTCCCATTTTGGCTACTAATTTTGTAAGTAATTTTTGCTATTGCAGCGATTTTTAGATCTTTGCTATATGAAGCATGTGGAAGAATTGTCAATCCCATATATGGTGCCACGGGTTTATT
>CAVNYN010209089.1:0-19516 GCA_963692815.1 Nyctanthes arbor-tristis
CTACACGACGCTCTTCCGATCTCGGCCATTGTGCGAGGCGACCAACGGGCGGCGCAAGAGTGCAATTTGGACTATGCTGAGGGCACAACTGCCTCACCGGAAGTTCGTATACTTAATCCCAAAATGGAACAAGTAAAGTTGAGAACCCATCAAAGCTTTTCTGGCCGTTCAACAAGCTTGGCCCTTGCTTCCCTGAGCGTACTAAGAAAGGCTCAAACAACGAGAGTTGCAGAAAACCAACCTCCCAAATCAGTGACCTCATCGACGTGTGAGCGGAAGCAACAACAAGGACCAATCATAGGAAGAGCTGGGCAAAACCCTTACCTAGTCCTCAAAAGGGGAGTATTCCTACCTGATGCGGCGGTCAAAAGCATGGTGATAAGTAAGAAATGCGCAAGAGATGCAGAGTTAACACATCCATGAAAGGTAGAACGCCTTGGAAAGGAAAAATGATGAAAGCCGGGTACCAACTCTGAATTTTGTATAGTCTCCAATCTTTTGTAAACTGCCATGTTATTCACATGCATGCGCGAGCTCTAAAATTTTAGAGCCGCACTTTTGCGACTTAATAGTTGATATCCCAAAATGACAAATGTTTACTTTCCCTAAGAGATACCCACTCAATATGAACACAAGGTAAATCTGCGACAGTAGAGTAAAAGGTTTTGCAACCAAGGTTGGAACAAGCTTCTAACTAGCGACCTAACACTCGAGTAAAAGATTCCACAACCAAGGTTGGAACAGGCTTCTAACTAGCGACCTAACATTCGAGTAAAAGGTTCCGCAACCAAGGTTAGAACGAGCTTTAACTAGCGACCTAACACTCGAGTAAAAGGTTTCGCAACTAAGGTTGGAACGAGTTTCTAATCAGCAACCTAACACTTGAATAAAAGGTTTCACGACCAAGATTAGAATGAGCTTCTTACTAGTGACGCAACACTCGTCTAGAACTATTCGCCTTAACTACTCAAAAACCACAACTAAAACAAGCTTTTAGTCCGTGACCCTGCACCCAAACAAAAGGCTCCGCAACTAAAAGTTTAGACGAACTCTTTGCTATGCGACCTAACATTTAGGGACAAGCTACCCACAAGTTCAAGCTGGAACAAATAAAAAACGAGCTGCCAGTCAGATGGGCTTGCCCTTGGACATACCCTTAATTCTTTATGCCAACGTATACGTGACCCGAGACTAGAACAAGCTTCTTCTTGAGGTGTCCTAACACTTGGCCTAGAATTCATGTGGAGTTTTGCACAAATGGGCATAAGCGAGGACGAGCTCTTCGCTAAACAAGAACAACCGGTGGTAAAATTGTTTTAACAAAACGAGCTAATAGTTAGAAAAATTCTTTATTTTATTTGAAGGTACAGATAACAAAAGACTTGGGTTACAAAAAACTTTTATGTACACCCTCTCTGGCAGGAGCAGAAGTTTCTAACTGTGAGATGATCTTGACCTCATCTTCCTCGTCAGAGCTCACATAGCCGCAATCCTCCTTTAACTTGGCAACTTGCTCTCTGAGGAATGCCAAGTCGCACTCAGGGGACTTTCTTGCGACCTCTCCAACGATCTCCTTAGCCGTCTCACAGTAGAGGCTGGCATTAGTGTTCTTATATTCCACAGATGCCTTATATCTTTCAACTGCCTCATTATAACCAACGAGTTCACTGATGACAGCCTTACCATCAGCCTCTCTTAGGGCCGATCTTAGGACGACCTTTCCATCGCCAACTGAGTTCCCAGGTCCTCATACTTCTTCTTCCAGGCCCCTAGCTGGATCCGCAGGTCAGCTGATTCTCCCTTGGAAACATGAAATTCCTGTTCTTTCTCCCTAAAAACTAGTTTAATCTCCTCCTTGGCCTAGATCGGCCTCAATCACCTGATCGGAGAGCTTTTCCTTCTCTCCAATGAAGGGCTCTACGTGGGCCACAACGTGCTCATCTAAAATAGTTGACCGAACTTGCATCACTACGCTAGTGTGTAGGAGCTCCCCTGTTGTTGAGTTGGCAGCAAAGCCTTCCCACTTCTTGGACTAGCCCTATGCCATGCTGCCCACGGCGTCTATGACAGCCTTGGGCATTCCTGGGAAGCTATCAGAGGGAGGCTTCCTGGCCAAATTGAACTTGAGCGGTGCCTTCGGCTTTTTCCTATGAAGTTTCTCCAATTCAGTCAGGCGAGCTGGATCCACTGGGAGAAAAAGGTCCTGACAAAGCAGATCGAGGGGCCTCTTGCCATGTCGCTCCTCACTAACCAAAAGAGGCATAGGAGCCGCCGGGAGAGAGTCAGTCAAAGGCTCTTGGATGGCCAACCGCCGTTTACCAGGTCGCTCTGAGACGACCATATCATCAACTATCATAGGCCGTTTTATGGCAGCCCTCTCCTGCCTCAGCTTCTTCTTCTGCTACTGTCTCATAAGAGCCTCAGCGAGTTGTACGGCAGTCCTCATCCCCTCAGCTTGGTCACGAGCCACTCTCATTTTCTCCCATGCCTTTTCTTCTTAGTTTCACGAACGGACCGCCTTTGCCCATTGGAAAGATGTTTTTTCCCTGAAAAATGCTCCAAGTGTCAGGTCACTAAAATCTTTGAAAACGAGTTGTCAAGCAAGCAATAATAGGCCTGTTAGGGAAGTAGTCGCTTATAGTTGTCGGGATCCCTGGAAATGTGCTCGGTTCTGGGATCTGGCAGACCGGTACTAACAAAAAAAAATCCTATTTTGTCAATTCTACGACATCACAATGACATTTGGGAATCTGGGCAACGATCTCTGCTTGCTCTTTAAACGGTGGGGTTAACGGTTGACCTCGTTCAACACCTAGTAAGAAAGGAAAACGCAATTAGATCGTTAGTTCGTCAGGCCGTAGGAGAATTTTTATTGGAAGCATGCTTACTGGGTTCCATGTAGCTCATAGAGATGTCTGTATCCTCCTCTCCTAGACTCAGTGAGCTCTTTTGCTCACCCCCACCCAAAACCAACTCTTTTTCCAGTTGGGCCTGGATTCGGACGCCCTCCTCACTAGGTTTCCCCAAAGGCTCAAGGTCCTGGCCTTGGGTTGCGTGGCTACATGAAACCATCCCTTCTCAGATGGCGAGGTCCTTAGCACGTAATACGAGTTGAAGTCCTCAAGGCTCGGATATCCCCAGCCTCTGCGCTGCTAGAGAGCGAGGACCCCCAATTATGGTCCTCCAGCTCGCAGGAGTGATTTGGGCAGGGGCAATTCCCTAAAACCTTAACAGCCTGGTAACAAGTCGTGGGAGTAGAACGCGGAAGCCAGCTTTAAACATCCTCCTGTGCATTGCAACACTCCTTCTCGGGGGGCAATGAGCCCGTTTCCCTTCATAAGCGACCCAGAGTGCTACGCGGTCTGGAACACAATAGTTTTGCCGTAATGCATTCAAGTAGCTTTCCTTTACCTTTGAAGGAATATGTTTGCATACCTATAACCGGTCTTTATCATGAATCATCGCCACCGGAGGCCTTCCACTAGAACTAAATTCCTCCACATCACCCTCTTTCTTACTCTCATCATCGGTCCATTCGAACTAGATCTCTGGCACTGGCTCCAGCACCGCTTCCGCCACCTGCTTATCTGTGGATCTTTCTATGTCCACCACAACTCTATCTTCTACGCCTTTCTTCAGAAGAAAGCTCTGTCTACCCTCCATTTCACAATGTTCCCATGGATTTCGGAAGCTAAACAAGAATTCCAATCGAAAAATTCCCCAAAAATAGAGAGAAGATTAGTTACCTTTAAACTAAGGGTATCGCGAAGCCTTGGAAAGCAATGGTGAAGACTCAGGTGTGAAAAATGAAGCCTGAAAAACTGGCTTCAAAGTTGATTATAGAATAAACAGAAGTGAATGAGAAAGAAAATAAGGAGAGAAGGGTATAAATAGGCTAGGGAAAAAGGTAAAAGGATGGCTACCGCGTGTGACATCTAGAATCAATGTGGTACCGGTCAAATTAATAATCACTACCTTTAAATCCCTAGAACACGCCATTCTTTCATATGATTGACACATGGGAGAGTGTGCCATACCAATTGTTTTGAAATTTAAAGAGCCCAACTTCATGCGGTAAAGAAATCTTTGAAGGAAACTGTCAACATAACTTCAAGACCGCTAACCCTGAGGTCCAGGAACAGTGATCTCGATCTAGGGCATTTTGTAGCCACTAGGTCGCAAATGTCAACAAAGATCAAAGGTCAACCAAGGTCAATGATCGTAGGGTCTTGGAAATAGGCCCCCCGAGAGCCTCGCCCAACTCAACGACCAAGCAACCAAACGATCAAAAGACTTGGAAATCTGTTTCAGTGACCTTAGGAACGAATCCCCCTTCTAGAGTCCCCGGCATTGAGGATGTCTGACCACTATCCCAATGAGCTCGTAGCTCCTCAATCTAACTCCGCAACCTAGTAAACTTGCCCCTAAGCAACAGCTTGGGAACCCATTGGGGAATTCTTATCATTTACAATTGATGGGACTCCAACATTAAATATGAAATGGTGGTTACCCTTCCTACGCATGGCTTAGGCAGCCATTAGTCAAAAGTGAAGGGTTAATCTCAGTCGATTTAACCCTTGTGTCATTTTTGTGGGTCCAGCATTAAATGCATGCAATCATTGTTCCCATGCGAATGACAAGTGTACACTATAAATAGAACAAATGAAGTTCAGAAAAGGGAGGCACCCAAAAATCTCATTCTTCTTGTCCTTGGCACATCTACTATCTTCCATTTATTGCAAACATTCCTTGCCTTTACACATTAACTACATAAATCGATTCAGATACGAATTTCCCGCGAATACAAATCTTGTTTGTTCAGTTGAAGGCTAAATTTGACATCAACATTCTTCATTGAATAACTCCACTTAGTTAATTTGTTTTTCTACTTAAAATCCTTTATTTATGTAAATCATGTATCAAATTTTCCTTGATCTTTGGATTAGCCGTTGTAAAGCACCACTATAAATTGTCGCTTGACATTGAATAAAAGCATCTGAAAATCATCAACTCCTTTGAGTAAACAACCAGAGGCCTAGCTTCCTCAAACTACCTGACTCAATTTCTTTTTCTTTGTTATCCTTCGACAAAATAGGTAAAACTAAGTCCACCGTACTAGCTTGGTATCAGAGCTCAGGCATGGAGGAGAGAGTTCAACTGGTCAATCAAAGTATATTATCACTTACCAATAGGTAGCAAGAAATGAAAGAACAGCAGCAAGCCTTTCCAACACAAATGATAGAGATATTTGCAAAATTAAATACTAAGGTTGATCAGATAAGTGGACAGTTGGGCAAGGAGACTGAGGATTCTTCACAAGATAATCACCGCAATGCTACTATTCGTCCAAAGGGCAATGCCGGTTCCACAAGAGCTAGTTTATCTGGTTCTTATGCTCCAAAACTAGTGAAGATAGATTTTCCTCATTTTAACTGTAGAGAAGACCCAACCAGTTGGTTTTGTAGGGCAGAGCAATTCTTTGGATTTCAAGACACCCCTTAAGAGGATCGCATAGCTCTAGCTTCATTCCATCTTGAGAGAGATGCACAATTGTGGTACCAGTTATTGAGGTAGGACTTTGGGCATTTGTCTTGGAGTGAGTTCAAGGAAGGACTGCTCTCTCGTTTTGGGCCAACTAAGTTCTATGATTATTTTGCAAAACTCACACGTTTGCAATAAGGGGGAACGGTGCAAGAGTATCAACAACAGTTTGAGGGCTAAAGTTGGTCCTCTCCCTCATGACCAACAAGTTAATAGTTTGTCAGCGAGTTACGAGATTCGATCAGGGCCGATGTTTGGGCAGGGAGGCCCAAAACATTATCAGACGCTGCTGGATTGGCTCGAGTTTACTAAGCTCGAAATCTATCTCAATGAAGGATGGGTTGACAACTAGCCTCCAAACTCATTGCTGAACCGAATTATGGTGTTACCAGTCGCCAACAATGGAAGATGTCACCGGTTGAATTACAGGACAGGAGAAAGAGAGGAGATCGGAAGAGCACACGTGTAATGAGAAATTTAGCCTAGGGCATCGTTGCAAGAAATTGTTTGTCATTGAAGAATGCCTTGATGAAGAAGACGGAGATCTGATCATGGAAGATGATGAGATAGAAGAGCAGATCCCAGCAATTTCCCTTCATGCTATAAGTGGCATTCATTCTCTTGAAACTATGCGAGTACGAGGCAACATAAAAGAAGTGGCTATCAACATCTTAATTGATTTTGGAAGAACCTACAATTTTGTAAGTGATCAGCTAGCTACAAAGGCATGTTTGAAACGTCGGTCGGATGGCCAACTCAAAGTGATGGTAGCGTCAGGAGAAAGGCTTACAAGTCCTGGAAAATGCTTATAGGTTCATCTTAAAATGCAAGGGTTCTCTACATCTGTTGACTTGTATATACTATCACTAGAATGTTATGATGTGGTTTTAGGAGCTCAATGGTTGTGCACATTGGGACCTACTCTCTAGGATTTCTCTAAATTGCATATGAAATTTTGCATTGATTATAAAGAGGTGCCTTTGCAAAGGTTATCTATTCTAGAAAATAAAATTGTTGGGGTGAATCAGATGGAGCATACGGTAAAAAAGAGAAAAGATGGAGTTCTTCTGCAACTATTTTTTTTAAACAGGTGCTACGTCATCAATTCCTCTTGAAGTTCAGAATCTCTTAAGCAAGTACAGAGAGGTGCTTACTTTACCAATGGGGCTTCCCCCACAATGTTCACATGACCACCGAATTTTTCTATTTCTAGGAAGAGGACCTGTATCTGTACGACTTTACAGATATCTGTATTTCCAAAAATTTGAAATTGAAAGACTTGTTAATGAGTTGTTATCTGGAGGGGCTATCCATATGGGCAACAGTCCTTATTCTTCCCTAGTTCTCCTGGTAAGAAAGTACGATGGATCATGGTGTTTTTGCATTGATTACTGTGAGTTGAACGAAATTATTATCAAAGACAAATTCCCAATTCCAGTAATAGATGAACTGTTGGATGAGTTGCATGGTGCCAAGGTATTCTCCAAGCCAGATTTGTAATCTGGTTACCATCAGATAATGATGCATCCTAATGACATAGAGAAAACTGCATTTCGCACACATCAAGGCCTCATAAATGCACTGTCTACATTGTAAGCACTTATGAACGGTATTCAAAAGGTTCCTACGGAAATTTTTTCTTGTATTTTTCGATGATATATTAATTTACAATAAATCTTGGCAAGAACATCTACATCATTTGGAGACTGTCTTCTCCATTCTAAAGGCGAACCAGTTGATTCTTAAGCCAGAGAAATGCCAATTTGGTCAAGGGACAGTTAAGTACCTAGGCCATGTCATTTCAATTTATGGAGTTGCTATTGGATTGGCCAAAGCCCAAAACTGTTAAAGCTCTTAGTGGATTTTTAGGTCTTACTGGTTATTACCGAAAAATACAAGGACTTTGGAAAAATTGCAAGCCCTCTTACATAGCTACTCAAGAAAGAATCCTTTTCTTGGGATCCTTTAGTAGATAAAGCATTTGAACAACTCAAGATAGCAATGACTGTAGCACTAGTTTTAGCACTTCATGATTTCACAAATCAGTTCATTGTAGAATGTGATGCATTTGGCTCAGGTGTTGGGAGTGTTTTACAATAGGAGAGGCCGATTGCTTTCTATAGCCAAGCACTACAAGGTAAAAATTTGCTGCTTTCTACCTATGAAAAGGAAATATTGGCTCTTGTTTTGGCTGTTCAAAAATGGCGAACCTATCTGATGGGAAGGCAGTTTATTGTCTACACGGATCACCAAAGTCTTAAGCATTTATGGAATAAGAAGATAACAACTACAACACAGCAAAGATGGTTGTATAAGCTCATGGGCTTTGATTTCATCATTGTCTACAAGAAGGGAAAAGAAAATCTTGTAACAGGTGCTCTTTCGCGAAGGGCTGAAGATACCGAGGAGAATTATTATCCTTTTCACAACCTATTCCAAATTGGACAGCAGCAGTAAAACAGGAAATTAGCAGCAATTCTACTCTTCAAGAGTTAGTTCAGAACATTGAGAATGGCGAGGCAATTGGTCCTTGGAAATTTGAAAATGGGCTTATATGGTTCAGGGAAAGGATTTATTTGGCTAAAGATTCCTCTTTAACTAGAGAAATAATTAATCAGTTCCATGGAAGTGCTCATGAAGGTTTTTCCAAAACTCTCCACAGGGTAAAATCTGTTTTTTATTGGCAAGGGATGAGAAAGCAAATCAAAGACCATATTAAATGTTGTGATGTACACCAAAACCACAAATTCGACCATCTTCAACCTGTAGGACTTTTGCAACCATTACCAATTCCTGAGCAGGTGTGGGAAAACATTGCCATGGATTTCATAGAAGGATTACCAACATCCATGGGAAAAATGACGATATTGGTGGTGGTGGACAGGTTGTCAAAATATGCTCATTTCATGGTCCTCTTTCATCCTTACTCAGCTGTTAGTGTTGCTCAGATATTTTTTGATAATATATTCTGTCTTCATGGCATGCAAGATCAATCATGTGTGATAGAGACCCGACATTTACCAGTAAATTTTGGACTGAACTATTTCGACTCAATGGCACTAATTTTAATTTCAGCTCAGCCTATCACCCACAAATGGACGGTCAGCGTGAGGTAGTAAACCTAACTATTGAAATGTATTTGCTGTGCTTCAGTAGAGCTCAACCAAAATAATGGTGCGATGGT
Organism: Nyctanthes arbor-tristis; assembly: GCA_963692815.1. NCBI lineage: Eukaryota > Viridiplantae > Streptophyta > Magnoliopsida > Lamiales > Oleaceae > Nyctanthes > Nyctanthes arbor-tristis. The sequence continues at coordinate 8,726 of CAVNYN010209089.1, forward strand.
TAGCTTGGGCAGAGTATTGTTACAACACAAGCTGGTATTCTACCATAAAAAGGACTCCTTTTGAAGCAGTGTATGGCCGTGGCCTCCCGACCTTGTTAAATTACATACCAAGTACAGCAAAGGTAGCAGCAGTAGATGAGGCCTTGCAAGAACGAGATGTGATTCTGAAAGAACTTAAAGCTAATATCAAAGAATTTCAAGCAAGAATGAAGTAGGTACATGATGCTAAACGCACTGACAAAGAATTTTCATCTGGGGACTGGGTTTATTTGAGGATGTAGCCTTACACAATTATCCTTATCAGCTAGAAAAAATCTCAAGCTCACAATTATCCTTATCAGCTAGAAAAAATCTCAAGCTCTCTCCAAGGTTCTACGGTCCATTTCAAATTTTGCAACGCATCGAGAAGGTTGCGTATAAGCTTAAATTACCAAGAGAGTCCAAAATACATCCTGTTTTCCATGTTTCATTACTTAAAAGAAGGGTGGGAAATCACGTGCAGGTTCAATCTCAACTTCTGGTTATCAGTGATGATAGGTTGTTGCCTTATCCACAAGTGGTCCTTGACAAACGGAAGTATCAAGGGGCAGAAGAAGTGTTAACACGTTGGCAAGGGCTTTCACCAGCTGAGGGAACGTGGGAGAATTTGGAGCTAATAAAGAATAAGTTTCAAGATTTCTACACTTGAGGACAAGTGCCAACTTTAAGGGGAACGGAGATGTTGCAGCTCTAACGGGCCTTTGAGTTGATAATGCGTTGAATAAGTCTTCATTGAATAAGTCCACTTAGTTAATTTCTTTTTCTACTTATTTCTTCATTTATGCAAATCATGTATCATATTTTCCTTGATCTTTGGATTAGCCGTTGTAAAGCACCACTATAAATTGTGGCTTGACATTGAATAAAAGCATCTGAAAATTATCAACTCCTTTGAGTAAAAAACCGGAAGCCAGGGTTCGTCCAACTACCGGACTCAATTTTTTTTTTCTTCGTCATCCTTCGACAAAATAGGTAAAACTAAGTCTACCGTACCAGTTACAAATATAATAGACATTATTATACTCACAACACAAATTGTTTAACAAGATAGATTGTTACACAAATAACAAATCTTATTACGCATGTAACATAGATTGCTATACACATAATATACATTGTTACACAAAAACATAGATGCCTTGGTGGTGAAATGGCAGACACGCGAGACTCAAAATCTTGTGCTAAAGAGCTTGGAGTTCCGAGTCCTCTTCAAGGTATAATATTAAGAATGCTCATTGAATCAGCAAATTCAATAAGAAAGCTTAGATCGAATTAGTATTGATTTACTGATTCGATCTGAGCTGTTGAAATTGAAATAAATTCGACAGCGGATCACGAAATCTTGGTAATATTCTATATCTAATGAAATGGAAGTTTGTTCTAAAATCCTCCACCCACCACTGAGTATATGTTTCAACAGGAATCAAACAAGTGAAGATTAGAAACCTCTGGTAAAATACCCGCTCGTAAACTAGCATATTACATAGTCCAGAGATTGGCGACTTACCAATCCAGTGACTTTGGCACCAAACGTTCCCAAAATGGGTACTATCGGGTCGGATCTATTCCATAATAGACGTCTGTTGACATTTCAGCCTTCCTTCTCCTATCTGAAAGAGAATCCAATAGTTCTTAGTCATGACTATCTGAACTAACTGTTCGTTGTTCAAGAATTCTTGTTCGGGCAATTCATACCATCCATATATAGTGTTCTGGTCTAAGATCTCAACTACACATAATATAACTTAGTACACATCTAAGAGACTTTATTACAAATGTAACAAACATTATAACACACATAACATAAATTGTTACACACATAGATTTCGGCGAGCTTGTCAGAAAACAGAAAAGAAAAAACAACAACAAGAAAAAGTGAATATTATATTTACAACTATATATTTTAAACTTTTTTACTTCCCAATACACATATCTTCATTATAAATTCTCCATATTTTGACAAATAAAGAGCATCAAACAAGCTCTTAGTCTATAAATTTTGTTGCTAGTGTTGATTCACTATAATAATTATATTCTAGAAATAGAAACTGTAAAATCATTTACAAAGATATTTTAAAAAAATGGAGCCATTGATCGAATTTTTCGACACCAAATTAGTAGCGATTACAAGTGATGTTCTCTTGTTGAAGAAGTTAAATTGACACTGTTAATTAGATTAAAATTCACCAGATGTCCTATTTCCAGATGCTAGATCTATAAATCCTTGAATTAAGAAATCAGAGAAATTGGACATTGAGCACGACATAGACGTTGTCGATGAAAATTCCGCCCACCATCCACTAGGAAAGTTGAAATCTAGTAGAGATAAGAAGAGATCGATCTCAAAGAGAGAGACTGTAAGATAATCTATATATTAATAACAATAGTTAAAATATTAAATAAATTAATAATTATCAGAAATTTTTGAAATACTGAAAATAATATTAAAAAAACTACAAATAGTAAAAAATATAAAAGGGAAGTAAGCACTGTAATTAGTCCAAAACATTATTAGCGTACTTCATGACTTACCTATATGTGTGTGTGTCTAAGGAAATTAGTTTGTCGTACTTTTGTATCGCATTTTTCTCGCCAAAACTGTCTAAGTGAAGGCCATTTTAAACTTTTACTTACGTATTAGGTAAATTTTATGGTAAATTATAGGCTAGATGTACTGATGGATTTATCTATACTCAACGTTTTTTTATTTTCTAGTTCAAAATTTTTTAATTTATATATACATATATATCGTATCTAAGAAGTATTTCCTAATTTAGATTAGGCTATTTTCTTTTTAATTGATGTGTGTTAATTTTTAGTTATTTTTTATATGCTTTTAAATCGAGTTATTATCAGGTTATTTCTTTTAGCATACTCAATCCCGACCCGACCCGACTCGACTCAACTCGACCCATTGTCGTTCCTAGACCTCAAGAAACAGAGCATTTTATTTTTCTCTGTGACTTTACCGTGATGGGAGTTTTGTAAACTATGAAACATTAGTTAAACCAGATAGGTTGGATCGGGATCGGGCATATAATACCCCGTTACCCTACCATCAAATTTTTTTTTGTCCTATCCTCATACCCATCATCACTTAAATCAGGCACAGGCTGGAGACAGGCTGTGCGATCGTAATTACTAATTTATTAGCCTATTTATATATCTATATACTTTTATTTTCATTTTTTTACTTAATGAATAGTATTATAAACATAAGGGTGCTCCCAAGATGGAATTACGATTGTGATTGAAATTACTAAGCTTTCTTGATAAGTTTGATTATCTTTTTAGTTTTCAAACCATTAGAATTTTTAGTAAATATTTTTGTTTTTGACAACAAATGGTTAAAGGGGTCGGGTACAGATAAAAAATATGATAACCTTCTTCGACTTATTCTCAAGTCAGGCCAATTTTCTTTATTTCGTCCCCGACCTAATTGCCTCTTTAGTCAGGTATTTTCTATCTTAACAGGGTTGGATACCTGCAGGGTCGGGTTTGACGAGTTTTTTTAACCATCCCTACTAAATTCACTTAATAACATTCCATATAGAGTAAAATATAATAACTATTAGTTAACAATAAAATAAACAAAATATTACAGTTCAACAGGGCTAACTATATATTACATAATATTTCTTACTAATGTTAACATATAATTTGATTGAATATATTCCCGTGTAATGCACTAGTGATAATCTAGAAATATTTTAAAATAAAAAACCACATTAAAATTGATTTATTCATAATTAATTATTTTATTTTATAATATTAAGTCGATTTAATAACTTTTTAGGATGTAGAAATATGAAGAATATATGAACGCGATAATATATAAACATTGTTTGGCATAATGGTCAAAGGATAATTCACAAAAATATTAGGTCCGAGTAACTTACAATATTTTAGAACAAATCGGTTGTTCATAGTTTTATAAATAAAATAAAGGGTTAACTTCACAAAAGGTCCCCAACCTTTGGATTAAGAATCGATTAGGAGTCTAATTTTTTTAAGACCCTCCTGGGTCTCAAACCTTTCATAAATACGCACGAAAGGTCCTTTTTTTCACTATTCGGCCAATTTTTTTAAAAATAACAATTATACCCTTAGTTTGTTAACTTTAAAAATAAAATATTTAAAAATAATAAAAAATTTTAGGAAAAAAGGAAAAAACCCACCCACCCCACCCCACCCACCCCACCTCCCATATCCTCCTTCTAAGAACCACCGGAAACTGGAGCATTTTGCTGCCATTTTCGTCCGCCAAAGTGGTGGCCCCATTTGCTGGAAACAGCCTGTTTCCAGCAGCCTCCCCCCAAAAAAAGCTACTAGAAACGACAGCATTTTTGCTGCCATTTCTGGCAGCAATTTCCTGCAGCAAAAATGAGGGGATGAACCCCCCAAAATACTGCCAGAAATGACAACACTGCTGCCTTAACCCTTTCTAGCAGCATTTGCCGCTGTTTCAGGCAGCAAAGAGATGGGGGGAATCCCCCCCGAAAGGGCAGCAAAGGGGGATTCACCCCCACCTTTTTACTGCTGTTTCCGGCATAAAAAATGCTGCCAGAAACATTTTAGGGGGTGAATTCCCCCAATAAAAGAAAAAATGCTGCCAGAAATGGAAGCAAATTTTTGGCAGCATTTTGGGTAGGGGTGAATGCCCCCATTTCCTATTTCCGACAACAAACGGAGGGGGATTCACCCCCTCCTATTTGGGCCGCTGGAAACAGCAGCAAAATGCTGCCGTTTCCGGCGATTCTTGGAGGGAGGGGAGGTAGCGGTGGGTAGGAGGCGGGGTGAGTTTTTTCCTTTTATATTAAATTTTTTATTATTTTTAAATGTTTTATTTTTAAAGTTAATAAACTAAGGGTATAATCGTAATTTTTTAAAAAATTGACTGAATAGTGAAAAAAGGGTCTTTCGTGCGTATCTATGAAATGTTGGGGACCCAAGAGTCTTAAAAAGGTTGGGAATCTAATCGATTCTTAACCTAAAGGTTGGAGACCTTTTATGAAATTAACCCTAAAATAAAAGTTAGGGCTTTTCGACTTTCAACATTGTGGCGTTTTTTGCAAATAAGCCAAAATTAAGTGCACCCCGGTTTGAGTCAAATCTATATTATTAATTAAATAAAAGGAATTGTGGTACAATATGATTGCAATTTTCTCCCATTTTGCTATACGTGGGGATATCTCAGTGATTTGTCGTATTTCATTGGTAACTTGTGTGGTAAAGACTACTTTTTTCTCTTTTAATTTATTTTATTTTTTGTTATTATTTGATTCTTCCATTTCTTTTCTCAAACTTCTCCCTCTGTCATTGAAGAATTCTTACAAGATCTTCTTCTCTCTTAAAACCTTTTTTTTATTTATCTTATATCTTCTAATTTTTATCCCTATAAATTTTAATACATTTTACAATTATGTGATTATTATCTAAGTTCATTTTCTTCCACTGCTTTTGCTTATCATACTTTTTTATTACCATTTAAGGGTGATTAATATTCTATCCATCATTTTTGAGTCTATGATTAAAAGATAAACAAATTCAATAGAATGCACTAATTCAACTACAATGTAATAGCCTAATTTCTTCAAAAGTAAAAAAAATAATTTAATAGCCAAATAATTACTTCCTCAATCCTCGTTATGAATTTCCTAAAAAATTATGATAAGTTTGACTTTATATAATATAAATTGGATTTATTATAAGTCCAACTTATGTAATCTGAACTGGATCTTTCCGTGCAATACAAGGGTGGAAATCTAGTTCCTATTAGGAGGATAGTAGCATGAATAAAGTTTGTGGAATGACGTTGTAGCAGGGTCGTTTTCAACGCTTGGCCATCAATTCTCATCCTGTGCTGGCATGAAAATCGACATCAAAAAGCAAGCATTGGATGAGAATTTTTGCGTTTACGCTAGTGCTAGCATGAAAAACCAGGGTTGTTTTCATTGCGTTTTTCGCATTTTGGAATATTGAAAACAGAAAAAACCCTCAAAATGTCAAATAGAACGCTACCTAACCGTTTCCCGCGTTTTGAAGGAGAAATGCGGCAAAACATGAAAACGCGAAAAACGGCATTTTGCCCACTTATACTCTCTCTCCTCTCATCATTCTCACAAACGCTCAACCTAGCGTTGTAATGCCTGAAGATCAATCAAGCTGGAATCAGGAAAATCGATCGTTGTTGCCTCTCAGAACCGTCACGGGTAATCCTATTTTGAACTTCGATTTCCCATACTATTCTATATCTTTTCTGATGCTTATGCGGTTTATATGACAGAGTAGGTTGCAGCTCTGAGAGCAATTCGAAACAGGTAAAGTGACGACTTCTTCTTCTTCTCTTCCTCCTCTTTATTGTATTCTATCTTTTCACTTCTTCACCCAGAAATTTTGTTGGTTGAACTCTCTGCCCTTCTACCTATATAGATGAATGGATAAAAAATTTTGCTGAGCATAACTTTGTCATCTCTTCGGGTGACCAAAGGCCCCTCTTAACCTCCTGTTGATTGCAACTAGAGTGATGTCCCATGTTTTTTATTCTATTTTTAATTTTTTAGCCTTGCTTAAAAGTTCCTTGCTTGTGTTTTTGCTTTCAGTTTTAATTTAGTTCCTTAGATTTATATGTTGGAATTATGGGTATCCGACATAATTACTGGTAATACTTTGTTTATTAAAAAAGAAACCAATTCTTAATATATACTTGAATATATTTTGTGTTAAGAGGATTATTATTCTAGTTAAGTTTAAAAACCCACAAGAGAACTAATTAATTATCAAGTTATTGGAATTATTCCAGAAGAAAAGAAGTTGATTCAATAATTCTGCTAGATATACTATACGCTGCTAGATAAATTTGAATGATGAAAATATTACCAACTAGCTTAGTTCCAGCCTAGATTGTTAGAGGAACCAAGATAAATTACATCAACAATAATATGCATATGCATTTCACTCCTATGGTTCTATTGCTGGTGATCATCTTGGAATTGAATCATTTTATGTTTTGTTTTTCCATTCATATTATTCTTTCTTCGTCTTGTGGAATTCATGCATCATAATTTGTAAGAAATATACAGAACTTTGTGATACCTGTAAAATTCAACCAAATGTGAAGTTATCTCATTATCATTTCAAGAAAAGGAGAAAATAAGTCAACTTTAATCCACAGCTAACCAATATATAACAATTATTATTTCAACAAAAATCAGTATATATTATTATGAAATTTATAGCACCAATTCATGTAACATTAGATGATAAGTTAAATAAAGTGGGTTATATGTGCACAATGCATACCTTTTAAATCCAGTTATTATTATATCACAATGGCACATATATGTTATCACGTAAGTTGATGCTCAACACCACTAGTACTAGCACAGTAGCATTACTCTTTCTCTGTGGCTTAAATTTGAACTTATGGAGTTTGTTTCTTGGCCACTGCACCCATCTTTTCTATTTTATCATATTTGCTATGCCATTGGTACCGTGAAGTTCATTGCAATTTTTTTTTTCCCTTCTCTCTAATGCGGCTGTATCTTTATCTTTTTAACAAATTTAGGCAATGAAATTGATGTCTTTATACTGATTTATATTAGAAGAATAAAGGATAAAGTTCAGGTAAAGCATTAAGTTGCTGGTTGTAAAGGGACAAAATTAGAACTTAATTGAAAACCAACCATCTTGATATTCAAGAAAGATCAATCGGCTAGAATACCGTTAGGTGATAAACTTAGTGTGTGGGCTTTTAGTCTATTATTGTAAATGGATGTTTGATTGTCATGTAATCAGGTGTAGTTTGGTTCCTGTTGACTGAGAAGATACAATCATACCATATTATAGTATAGTTCCTGTTGACTGATAGTGATATTATAGTATATTTCTTTTTCAATCCATATATGATGTTATAGTATAGTTGTTTTTAATTTGAACCTAAATCTGATTTAATTTTGACAATGACTTGAGCTTTCATTTTTATTTTATTTGTGTGAATATATTTGAAAATGATGCGGTTAAATTGCCTTAATACTGCTACTTGCCTTGTTACGGTTCTGGCTTTCATTCAATCATATGATCTTGCAAGTGCATATGGTATTTATTTGCACTACTATCATCATTCACTGTGAAGAATGACATTATGGTAAAAATTAGAGATAATTGACCTTGTCAAAAATTGTTTAAAAGTCAAAAAAGAACATGGATAGGAATTTCATAATTTGACTTGTATATTGGACTAATATACAAGTAATTAAACTTCACTCTTTACTTGACAAGGGAATTGATGCTTTATATGCTTGATTAGGTTCTACACTTATATAGGTGATAGATAGAAGTTGTATTGATCTTTTGTGGGAGTTTGTTTTTATCAATTGATGAATGTTTATTTTGCCAAATATGTATGACAGAATCTCATGAAGTATTAAAACATTTGAAATACTATGTTAATCATTTGCAAAATGAGGATCCTAGCATTCATAACATGTTGCTCTCATTGTACTCCAATACTAGTGTTTGATGATGTGTCTTGTTTTAATTATAATAATTCTGCGCTTTCTTTCTCTTCCATCTTTGACCATGCACTGATTCGACTTCCAAGGATTTTGTTTGTTGTTTTTCTTTGAGATACTCTAAGAAGAGTAGTAATTTGATGTGATATAATCTTTTTCTCACAATGTATGCCAATATTTATAATTTATAATTTATCCACATTGCCCCTAACTCTTTCATTTAATTTCTTTATTCAAATACATTGTTCATGCATACTTTTCATTCTTGACTTGGATATTTGAAACGTTAATAAGAGGAAGTGAAGTTGCAACGAGATTACTTTAGATGGACACTTTTGGTTCTTTAGAAGCTGTGCATAAATCTTTTCACTGGATGTATATCTTCATTATATCTTTTCACTAGATATCCCTATTTATTTATTTATTTATTTTTTTAATATACTTATGTTGTTAATTACCATATTTTGAATATTGATGTGGTTGTGAACTGGGAATTGTTCAAAATACGATTGTCACATGTGGAGCTTCCTTTTTCCCTTCTATTTTGTTACTTGCCCTTTAGTTAAATGTGTTTAGTAGAGATCGGAAGAGCGTCGTGATAGAGGTTCTACTTTGGCACCAGCGTAGTGGCCTGAATCCGTTGTGAATTCGTTTATCCAAACGTGTAACGAATATATGAAAAATGGTCACCTACAGTCTTCTACCTTTAAAACTGATGCTTGGGGCAAGATCAATGAGGAAATGCGCAGCCTCACAAATGGAGAATATGGGGTACAAAATTTGAAGGGTAAATGGAACTGTTTGCTCCATTCTTCTCGGATGTTTTCTGACCTTATTGAGCATACTGGTGTCACATGGAATCGAGAAGAAAACAAAGTAAATGCTCCTGAGGAAGTCTGGCAACATTGTAATTTCTATAACATAATAAGTCATACAATATCATTATTATGTTTCATTAGTATAAACCTCTTATATTCCTTTTTAAAAGAATTATAAACCTCTTATTTAGGGGTGTGCAAAAAGACCAGGACCGGGTGAACCGGACCGAAACCAGACCGAACGGGCTGGTCCCGGTCTGGGCTTTGTGGCCAAAAAGGCCAGTCCGGTCTGGTCCGGTCCCAGACCGGTCCGGTCCGGTCCGGTCCCTGGTTTTTTTTTGAAAACCCGGAAACCCAGTCAAAGACCGGTTGACTTTTTTTTTTAAATATATAAATTGAAACCCGATTTTCACTTTTCATAATAGTCAAGAGGTAAGAATCAAAACTATTTTCTTTACATAGTCACTTGCACAAAAGAGTCATCTTATTTATAAGTCCCAATTATTTGACATTTTATTAAATTTTCAATGTGGGACAATCATTTAAACTTTAAACTAAATATAAAGAACCAAGACAATTATTAATTTGCCTCAAAGTCCACAAAATTTCATTTACATAGTCACTTACACAAATGTCCATCTTATTTATAAGCTCTAATCATATTGCTTTTTTACAAAAATTTCAATGTGGGACAATTAAAAAGTTAAAGCAATACCACTAAATTTCTTTTTCGAGTTGGAATTTTTTGGCCAATAAACTTTTTCAAAAATCATCATTATTATATTATTTTTTAAGCAATAGTCAAGAATAATTGTGTTAATAAATAATGTTACTAGAATTTGCAACATTGTAAGGATTTTGTTAAAAGAAATTATTCGAATTTAAAATATATTTATTGACTCTATTTAAGTTACATGCTATTATTATATAATATATATAAATATATTTATATATTGACGTGGAGAATTTGTGCTTATACATCTTCTCATTTATTCAAGTGGTTTTCTTATTGGTAAAAAAAGTGAAATTGATTTTCTTGTTTTTATTTTAAGTTATAAGTGTTATTTATTTTTGATAATTACATCATTTTTGTGATATTTAATCCCTATAAATGTATAATAAAGTAGGAATTATCTATCTTTTATCTTTTGAAAATATCAAAATTGTATTGTAAGATTATTAAAATTATAAAGTATATATAATATTTATGATTTTTACATTTATTTTCCAATTTAGGATATATATTTCAAATATTTAATAATTTTAGATTTGTTAAAATAAAAAAATGAGAAATACAAGTAAGTCTAGTGCTTCTACCTTACAGAGGCATGTTAATACTTTTGTTGCGTATAAAGCTCTTCTATTTGTTTATTCTAAACTTTGTTTATATGTGTTTTTACGTTACTAAGTCTATAGAAAAT
>CAVNYN010209090.1:0-19691 GCA_963692815.1 Nyctanthes arbor-tristis
AGAGAGAGAGAGAGAGAGAGAGAGAGAGAGAGAGAGAGAGAGAGAGAGAGAGAGAGAGAGAGTTGCAACGATAGGAGCAGATATAGAAAATGCAATAAGTCAATAGGAACACAGGAAAAACTTCATTTTCTAACACATGCAACGCCACAAACTACTTAACCAAAAGAAAGACAAGATCTAGCTAAGGTTATGCAAGTTTTTTCAAAAGAAACCATTGAAACCATCAATATGAAACTAAAATAAGGTATCCATACTATAACTACACATTGCTGAAAGAAAAACTTATTACCTCCTCCGGAGAGATCGGAAGAGCGTCGCTTTGCTCTTCTAATTGGGCCAGTAGTTCTCCTATAAAACCATATGTATGTTACTGAATTTGAAATCATCAGCCATGTCTTTAAGTACTTGCATGTCACAATAATTGACAAAGCACACATCAGTTATGTGTCTAATAAATGAAGTAAATTTAAAGCTACAATAACAAGGCAGCAAGTACAGCAGGAGTACATAAAAGCCGCGAATTATTACACTGAATAAATCATGTAAATTTGTCATCCCAAGACAGTAAGATCAATTAGCATCCAAAATATCTATAGTTCAATGCTAGATGGAAGTAAGGTCATTTTTCAGAGAAACTGAGCCAAATAAGGAAAGCCAGCACTTTTGACGAGTAATAATGGCATCTTTTTATTGCAAGCATCTTCTTCAGTTATATTTGCTAAATCATTCATTTAATGATAAAATATTACCAACTATGCTTCTATCAAATTTAATTTAAGGATAAATAAGTACATCTCAGGGACTCCTTTAGAAATGTCAGTATCTAGAATGTTCAAAGCATTAATCCAAAACAACATCCTGAATAAGGATGTTCATCATTGGACAAAGTTCGAATACGGTGCAACCTCTGATACACGCTAACCATTAGAATATTGGATTAAGCTATAACTCTCGAAGACAGTATATCCATTCAAACACAAAAACACACGACAAAAACAAACCACAGTATACTTTGTTACATGAACAAGAATTAAACACTAGAACTCAAAACCCCAATTAAGAAACCGAAGGACAAGATACAGGAAAAATATTTCTTTTTCAGTTAGCATAATTAATTAGTCGTCAAGAAATTACCTATGAGATGGCGATGTATTAGTGGGACTGCTTATACCAGGCGACTTAAATGCAAGACTGCCACTATTTTCAGAAACAGAAGAACTTGAACCAGCTGTTGACTGCTTGTTATCATGACAGACTTCATCTGGTTTTAGCTCAGCCATTTAAGCCCTCCAACTGATCAGACCTTCAAATTCCAGACTCCCTATATTGATGAAAATTCACTAATCCAACATATAAATACCAAATTCCAGTAACCTCCAACTGTAAAACAAAACCCTCTAACCGTATCCACTCAAAACTCAAAAAATCCCAATCATAACCAATAAATATTATCAACACCAATTATAAGATTAAGCTAACCCCAGATCTCATAAACAAATATTACTAACAATAATCAAGAGATCGGAAGCAGAAAAGGAATATCTCCAGAATATGACAATTCCCCTTCGTCAATAGCTAGTTAAACCGAAAGAGATATACTTCAATTGATCAAAAACCAAGCTAAAAGCTAAAAAAAATTGGAACAAAAATTGAATAGGAAAATCCAATTTCAACAATCTTAAAAAGAATAAATTACAGTACTGACCTAATGGATTGAATCCCTACAAAGAAACAGAAATCTTACCTTTTAGAGAGAGAAAATTCTGCGTTCGATATATCGAAAAGACCTGTCCGTTGAATGTTGAAGCAAAGAAAAGAGGAAATTTTTATATACATATTTTTGTATATAACGAATACTTGTTAGGGCGTCAGTGACGGTGCCGTTTAGTGGCCGTTGAGATTTGGGCCGGGAAACCGAAGGTTGCTTTCACGGCGGTTTACGGTTGCACGTTACCGTTATGGACTAGAGTTTAAACATCAAACGGCACATTAATTGGTATGCCCATTGTTTATTTGATGGGTCGCATCTTTCCCGGGTAAATTTAGACAGTTGATCGGGAATCGACGGTCGGGATCTTATTCTGGTTTGGATGACAGGAGAGGAGTTTTCCGTAATTTCATAGACTGCGTAATTGATACTTGTAGTGGTAAGACAAGATTAAGGAGGGATTAACGTTAATTAATCAAAGTTTTTAAGAGTATTAAATGTTAAATCTTTCTAGCTTCTTCTTTTTTTTCCCCGAAAATTAATCTTTCTAATCTCGAGTCATATACCATGCCTCCGAAACTGCTTTGGGCTAATAATAATAATAATAATAATAATAATAATAATAATAATAATAATATATTAAGTAACAGTTTGTCTAGTACAATTGTAATTTTATATATTATAATTAGGAAACATTTTCCGCCTTAAACTCTATCTGGCACAATCTATATATTTATAATACTAACTAAGTGGTGGGTTAATTTTTTCCCGTTTAAAACTAACATCCTAGGAAAATTAGAAATCTAATGTCATACTTATATAGTTGATGTCTCATTTATTTTTCTATTTTTATTGTCGTTCACTCTAATAATAATCTATATATTTATAATACTAACTAAGTGGTGTGTTAATTTTTTCTCGGCCTAAAACTGACATTCTAAAGGAATTAGGAGTTCGATGTCATACAGATATAGCTGATGTCTCATTTATTTTTTTGTTTTAATTTTCGTTCACTATAATAATAATCTATGTATTTATAATACTAATTAAGTGGTGTGTTAATTTTTTCTCGGCCTAAAACTGGCATCCTAAAGGAATTAGGATTTCGATGTCATGCAGATATAGCTGATGTCACATTTATTTTTCTGTTTTAATTTTCGGTCACTATAATAATAATCTATGTATTTATAATGCTAATTAAGTGGTGTGTTAATTTTTTCCTGCCTAAAACTGGCATTTTAAGGGAATTAGGAATCTGATGTCATATTGATGTCGCTGATGTCTAATTTATTTTTATATTTTTATTTTCGTTCACTCTAATAATAATCTATATATTTATAATACTAACTAAGTGGTGAGTCAATTTTTTTCCCGCAAAAAACTAGCATCTTAAGGAAATTAGGAATCTGATGTCATACTGATGTCGCTGATGTCTCATTTATTTTTCTGTTTTTATTTTCGTTGACTCTAATAATAATCAGATAATAGTAACTAAGTGGTGAGTTAATTTTTAATTTTGCATAGTAACTTTTAATAATCTATTTATCTGCTTACCGTGATTTTTTTCAAAATTTCAGAATTTTTTATTACATCTTTTAATTTTGCATAGTAATTTTTAATCATCTCCCACTTATTGAGGCGTAACTTTTGGCCTTTGAAGATGCTTTAGATTTCGATTAACCAAGTAAGTGTATCAACCAAATTCTTAATTATCTCTTTCATTTTATATTCGAATAATCAAATCAATCAGACCGCCTAAATCGAGTAATTATACAGGCAACTAAATATATATTGCACATATATATTTTCCAACAACTGATCAATTAATATATAATATCAATTTTAGAATCAGTTGCACATTTTTTTCCGTTTAGTTAATTTTTAGTTTGAGTGATGTGGTTGATGAATGTATATCATTTTTATTTTTTATCGTTTAATTAATTGTTTGCTTTCGTTTGTTTTAGAGATGTATATGCGTTTCCCGTACAACGTACAGGTAAATTAGCTAGTTTCTTATAATGCCATACCACATCATATGTCAATTGTAATAAAAAAATTATTACAAATGTAATAATGACAATGAATGATTGAACTAGTGACCTACATGTTAAGAGTAATATAGTATTTAAACCATTATATCAACTATTTTATTTGTTAACAATTTTTATTTATATATTACTATTCTCCCGTCTTTTCACTCAAAGAAAATAGGGTTAATTTCACATATTGTCCCCATCTTTTGGGGTAAGTATCAGCTGAGTCACTAATTTTTTTTTTTCAATGCGCTGAGTACTCAACCTTTCATTAAGTCCCGCAAAATGTCCTTTTAACGGTTTACGTTAAGTTTTCCATTAAATCCTCGACCGAATTACCATTTTACTTTTATAATTTTTAAATTAAAAATAAAATATTTTAAAATAGAAAAAATATATAAAAATTAAAATAAAAGTAAAAAAAAAAACAAAGAAAAAAGTTGGGGGATTCATCCCCTGGCCGCCAAAAAACATGGGAGGAGATCCCCTCATTTTGGGGGAGCTCCCTCCAATGTTTCTACCAGAACTGGCAGAAAGCATGGGGGCCAGTAGAAAAATGGCGGGAGCTCTCCCATGCTTCTGTCATTTCCGGTAGAAACATGGGGGGAAGCTCCCCCTTATTTTTCTGACATGAACCCATGTTTTTGGGCAACCATTGGCTGCCTGAAATGGCAGCAAACTGCAAACTGCTGTCATTCCGGCAGCTAATTTCCCCCTCCCCCACTTTTTTCCTTTTTTTTAATTTTATTTAAATTTTTATATTTTAAAATCTTTTATTTTTAATTTATGATAAGGGTATAATGATAATTTGGTTGATGATTTAACGGAAAACTTGACGGAAACTGTCAAAAAGACATTTTATGCGACTTAATGAAAGGTTTAGGACTCAGCGCGTTTAAAAAAAGGGTTAGGAACCTAGCTGATACTAACACCAAAGGTTGAGGACGATATGTGAAATTAACCTAAGAGAATATTATTATTATTAACTATATATATATATTTAAAGGCTAATTATATTGATACTATTTTTTTTATTAATAATCTCACCAAATTTACTAAAATGGTCAAAATTAAAATAACATAAATAACTATCTCATTCTTAACAATTATAAATATTTCTCCCCTCCTATCTTCTTCCCCCTACGTCACTAGAAAAACCTAAAACAAACATTCATACTAATAAAAAAAATCTACAACTGAATTAAACTCATTATATTATCTTACAAAACTTTCCTAATTATTAATTGTACAAATTTAATTATTTTCATACCACCTCCGTCCCATAAAATTGTTCCACTTTTCCTTTTTCATCTGTATTAAAATATGGTCAACTCTCCTACTAAAAGGTAGTTGGAATATTGATTTTCTTTTATAACCCTAATTAATTTGCATTTTAATTGATAAAATAATAATATTTAAAATTGAATATTTAATGAATGAAGTGATATATTAGGGATATATGATATTAAAATTTTACATTTCTAACATTATTAATTACATTTTTTTAATATTTATGAAAACTGAAATTGTACCATAGTATATTCCTATTTTGCAGATAGTCCTAAAATACTAGAAATTTATTCAAATATATATATAAAATAAAAAACAATAATTAATTTCAGATATTACTATTAACATATCAGCTTTGGATCAAAAATTTTGTCATATTGATATTTTATTTATCAAAATTATTACACCTCTAACTATTATCATTATAAAATTATTTTACTTTTTTAAGGATTATATTTGTTATTTGTTAAACTAAACGTGACATTATGGGTACTTATATAAAATAAAACGAAGTATTACCCAATTAAATGGGTATCTGGGGAAATAAGGTATTATTGGGTTAAAAGGGGTATGTCTCGAGTACTTTTCTTATGGGTATGAAAAATTTTATCTGAACGGGTATCAAGCGAATACGGATATGTACATGTCTGATATGTATTATTAGATTGTTAAGTAATAATATTAAATAAGTTAGATGATTTAAAAGTAAAATATAGTAAAATATTAATCGAGTGCATAAGAAGGTAACTATTAATATATTATTAAAAAATATTAATTTAACGCATCAAATTCTAAATTAAAATTGTATATTTGCTGATTTTATTATGCAAATCCGATGGCACGTATCTATTAATATTTTATTATTCATTATTATTGATTTTTTAATTAGTCTCATGTGTAACGCACGGGTGAGATGCTGACTCATACTTGTAATAGTTGATTGTAATTCAATCATTTGACTACTAATTATTATAACTTTAGATAGATTAGAGGTGTAAACTTACACGACGTATTTGCAAAATACCCAGAATTATAAACTCAGTCATGTAACCAAATTTATGCTTAATGCTCCAGCATTTTACTACAAATAAATATCCAGTGGTGATTTGTAATTTCGTATATTGATCAATTCATAATTTTGTAAAATGCATCTGGTATATTGTATTTTATTTATGACATGATGTCTAAAAAACACACTTACATTAATTTTGATACAAATATATATTATAACTCTACCCGTGCAACGCACAGATTAGAAAAAAACTAATAATAATAATAATAATTGAATGATAATAATTTCATTAATTAATCAATTGTAATTAATTGATTTTTCATGCACAACCCTATTTTCTTTGTGTTTAGCTAGGGCTAGACTAAATAATCATAATTGA
Source organism: Nyctanthes arbor-tristis (assembly GCA_963692815.1). Classification (NCBI taxonomy): domain Eukaryota; kingdom Viridiplantae; phylum Streptophyta; class Magnoliopsida; order Lamiales; family Oleaceae; genus Nyctanthes; species Nyctanthes arbor-tristis. The sequence continues at coordinate 6,423 of CAVNYN010209090.1, forward strand.
CCAAATCAAACTATAACTCAATAGTTTGGTTCGATTTTTCTAAATTTTCATATGGTTATGATTTTCATTTCAAAACTAACATCACGAATTTATTTTCGAAATTATTTAACTTAATTCTCAATTCAAAGTTCTAAAATCAAAAGAATAAAGTTGTCGAATAAACTCCTTTTCTCCTCATGTTCCGTATTTTTCTATCTCAATTATAAATGACTACTAGTGGAGCGTGAGTGCGTTGCACACAAGTTGCCCGTCATTATACGTTTATTTTGTGCAAAATTAGACAAACTAATTGTCTAAAATGTAAATTAAAATTTGTCTTTTAATTGGATTCAGAACATATACGTAGAGTATGTAAGTAATATGTAGAATTGGAAAAGTCAACGCATTGAAAATCTAAAAACCCATAATTGCATGTCTTATTGTCTATACATGATAATGAATACAAATATTTGCAAGTCATAAACCTTAAAGAGTTATTCTTCTTTCAATACCATTGTTGGATGATGGAAAGGTTTCGCCGATTGACTCTTTGGAAACCTTCTATGTCTTCTTGCTATTGGAGCATTTATCATGCTCAATGAGTTATGGCAACCTCTACATCTTGCAATTGGAGCATTTTCATGCCCAATGACTTAATACATACCATGATTTGATGAACTATAGCCTCCACGACAAGCAATTCCAAGGTCTTATCCACCTCCTCGAGTGAAATATGCATATGAGATTGAGAACAAGATCAGAGCAATTGGACTAAAATTTTGAACTTTTTATTTCTTGCATAATAGTTGTAGCAAATCTATCAAAATTTCTCAACCAATACAATAGAGATCTAAAATCTATGATAATAATAAAGAATTGAAGCAAACAGTCCTGAAGCATATAGTTTCTCATAATCTTTTATTATGATTTCAAAACCCATAACCGCATAACATATTAAAATCTATCAACTTTGTTAAAAAAATGTCACTAACTTCATTTGAAGTAGTATAATGTCAAGCAAAATTCTTGAAGTTTATGCAAATATCTTAAGTGCCATCTTGATAATAAGTCACCATTTTCATTATTTGACAAGATCCATCTAGAAAATGCATTTTTTAAAATTCCAAAGTGGTTATAAATTGCTGCTAAGTGGAAATTGATAACCAAGAACATTGGTCATCGAGTTCCCCATCTTGGTGGAATAAGGTATGGAAAAACAAAGTCCCTCCAAAGATGAAAATTTTGTCACGAGTCATCTATATTGATATCCCTCCCACCAATAGTCGATTATGCAAAAAAAAAAAAAAAAACAACTCTCAAATGTGTGAGTTTTGGTTTTTTGCAGTAAGGAAGAGACAACAAATGTTGCTACACTATGATTAATCAAGTTCAAAAGGTAAATGAGCAGATATTAACAACAAAAACCTAGCTATGGAAAGATCTTAGATTATTGTAGTAACAGAAGCAACAACCGTACTTCCCTTAGCCGATAATAAATTAATAAATTCTTCTAATATCAAACAACAAATACATGCATGAAACATTATAAATATCCTTACAAGATGGCTTAACCATAAGCATGGTCAACTTTATATATTTTTGCAACATTATGTCCTTCGCATTCCACCACCACATTCTTTTCTCTCTTAGTTTGTTACATTAAGTACTTAAGGGAAAAAAATATAACAAAGCAAGTTAATAATTTGCATTGAAAAGATTCCTAAGAATAAATAGTAATAAATGACACTGACATTATAGTTTGTTATTGTAAAGCGGTAATCTTCACCCCCACTGCACTCCTTTTCATATGCAAGCTCTTTAAGCATTATTAATGAAAGAAACAAAATAAAACTGAATTAGTAAATTTTAAAATGACATTTCTCACTTTCTTGGTACCGTACATATGTGCTCACACAAAAACACGAATATGATGAAAGATAGCTTAACTAACTCATGTACATGATGGTATCTTGATAGCACAGATGATTTTTAATTGTTCATGGATAATAGGATCCCATAATCTCACTACAAAATACCCATATTTTACATGGTCATCTGACATTAGTTATGCTAAACTTGTGTAAAACGTATTCAATCCTAGTCTTTTGCATGAAACTACTATAACCACTGTTGGATGACATAAATGACACATGCTTGCCAAAAAGACATATTTGGTGCAATGGGAAGTGTACTTTTGCCACAACATAATCCCAATGCAGGATTTGAAACAGATCGGAAGAAAAAAGTTATTCCCTCACTTTGGTTTATTTAATGATGGGGAGGTTGATTATCAAACATTCTACAACTTGAGCAAATGTAATTGTAGGGCATCATTTGAATATGATAAATAATCAAGGCTTAAATCATGAATTCTACAATGATTAAAATATAAAAGATAGCTGACGTTCTCCCATAGGGACTGTTAATGATGAAAAACCATTTAAGAGAACTTTATAGATAAAAAGTTAGGAACTTGGATTTCAAAAATGAACCATAGAAGAGCAAGCATCAACTAACAACTCCAAGCTATTTTTTTAAGTTTTTCCCCACCAAAGTGATAATTTTTCCCTTTTTTCTTTTCTTTATATGATTATGTAATTGAATCTTGAGAATTTTTTTCCCATTAACTACACTACGATTATTCTAAAGTATAAAATATTAGAATTAACCTCATGGCTTCCTTTATAATTATCTATACAAGTGATTTCTTAGTCCTCTCTTCAATTTTGTTCAAGGGAGCACTCTTACAACTCAAGTAAACAACTATAAGAAATTTTAGATTATATATTCAATCAATGGTTTTAAAAAGAACACAAATTCCAGCTCACTCACAAGTACTAAAAATTTGAGCCGCTTAATCTAATCATGAAGTAGAAGGTTGATCTTTATCTTTATAAGCTTCAACAACAGTTCATAAGCCGACCCATCCAATCTTCTATACTATCACGTATCAAATGTAAGTGAGCTGCGTGCACAAGCCAAAATATATTTTTTTGAGCAATTGAGCAAAAGGCAGAAAAGTAGAAATCAAAACCATTTGCTAGAACTGGAAGAATCATAAAAAGATATCTAATAAAGCATAGATAAGAGAAGCTAGCGTTGATAACCCCTTTGCAGAAAGTCAATGCTTTGGATGAAAAGCAAGGCAATTAGCACTTGGAAACTTCGATGATAAAAGAATGGGCCTTTTATTCCGCAAACAGCTCAAATATCTCTGGGTTTTTCATTTTGTATCTGCCGCATGAATTAATTAGTAAGCAAAATCCAATTGAAATTATAAATCCCGCCATCATAATAATATAACAAAATGGGTAACTTTCACTCTACATCCATATTCTCTCGATATTGACACGATCTTGTCCGCATTCCTTATTTTTCCCTCATTTTGTCCCCAAACTGCTATATATTCACCCATTATCTCCCTAATGACGGATTCCATTATATTCATAGATAAAGGGTTAGAGGCAAGATTGGAAATAAAATTTTAGAGATAATAGGAACAACAGGACCAAAGCATTTGCCCTCGATCTCCTTCGAGATTTTCTAATTTTATAAGAACATGATCTAGTTTAACTAATTAAGGATCAACATCCTCAGGTTGTAAGAACTACCTTACAAAAAAACTGCTATTGCTCCTTTTTCCAATAATCTCAAAATACTCCTCAAGATATTTTATTCATGGAGATCCTAGGTTTAAAAAGAAAGTGTTTCTGTGAGCAATCATATGTTTCAGATTCCTGCCGAAGAAGACTAACAAACTGAAAACACACCACAAATTGCAAAAAGGGAACTCCATGTATCCACATAAAAATAAAAAAACAAGGGAACTCCACATCACTAAAGATGCAATAAAAGTAAGGTTAGGCGAAGATTGTCATTATAAATATAAAGGTTGGTTTCACATTACTCTCATAAAAGTATCTCTTATTTTTCTAAACTGAGAAATTAATGTCTTATATCTCCTTGAAATTATCAGAGTCCTCAATGGTCCCAATGCACCTCCTGGTCTATGAACTTCTGCATTAAGCTTGGAAATTACAAAAAGGCTTACTATTGAATTGGGAGTGCTGTTACACTGAAAAAAGTAATCAAGAAAAGAAGAAAGTTTTGTAGTATTCTTATATTACACAAATGCATATGACTAAATAAGAATAAAGGCATGCTAACCAGAATTACCTTTCTTGCTTTTATTCTTCTTCATATTCTTTACACCACTCTGTTTATTGAAACAAGAAAAGTGAAAAAATGAAACAGATAGTTTTTATAATTATGTAATTATAAGGAAAAAAAATGCCTATCTTTAGCAACTGAAATAGATATATGCATAACAATAAATAGGCTAACTTGAATAACATTAAATTGATAAATCTGTCATCTAACCACACAGAAATTCTCCTATAAACCATAGAGGCATTAAATAAAATTGAGGATTAAAAGTGCATTAGGTGCCTTAATAATTCATCATAGTAGTTAAGAAATTGAAAATATCAAAAACATTATTTTCAAAATCTGAACATCATTATTCAAAAGGATTAAGCAATAAACTTACATCAAATTAATATTACAGAAGCTTCAGAAAGTCGATCAGAACAAAGCCCACGATCAATAAGTAAAAGGAAAGGATGTAAAATAGTTAATAGAGTCCTGTTTACTTGGACAAAGCGTGCAGCCACCAATTTTAAAGTCATCTTTAGCACAAATCTTAATATTTCTAATCAAGGTGCTATCATAGTATTTATATAATGCATTTAGTAGGCAGTTGATCAGAAAAATGACCAAAGCAGTAGTTACTGAAAAACACCAGTGTTATTCATTTCGTAACTCAATATTCCAGTGTATGGAAAAAGATGAAGAATGCGCAAACTTTGGTGGAGCCTCACATTGCTTGGAGATTAGGCTGGGGAGGAAGTTTTTTTTTTTTTTTTTTGGTTTGATCAGTGGATGGTCTCTAGTACTATCAGTCAATATGTTTAACCAAATAGATCTTGTTTGAATGCTAAAGTGGCCGATTTCTTGCTTGATAACAGATGGAATGAGCCTAAATTAAGAAACTAGTTGCCTAGCAATCTAGTCCAGATACTGAAGTAGATTCCTCTAGTAGATGGAGAAGATCAAATTTTCTGGACTTTGAGAATACATGTAAGTTTTCAATTTCCGTCTGTATTAGCTTAATTAGAAAATGCAAGGCTAAACAAAGAAGCTATGATCTGACCTGGGATAGTAACTTGCTGCCCAAATTTTTAGTCTTTAGTTGGAAATTGTATTATGAATGGATTCCTGTTGATCTTATTATGAAGAACAGATTTGGTTTGTCGTTAGCCTCCAAAAGTCAGTGTTGCATTGATGAGGAGAGTATATCTCATGTGTTTGTAGTAGGAGAAGTTGACACGACGCTCTTCCGATCTCTTTTATGACAAGTTTGGGTTGCAGTAGTGTTATAGGGAACAACTTAAGTCTCTTATTCAGCATTGGTACTTTAATTGCCAAATCAGTATGTACCATTGTTTGCCTTATGTGGTTTGTTGGTTTTGTGGTTAGCTAGGAACGAGAACAAGCATCATAAAAATTCAATGAGTGCAGAAAGATTCATTAAAGTTACGGAAGGGTATTTTAATGGTCTTCCTAACATTGTAGATAAGAGGGAAAAGATAACTCAGAAGACGACTCTAGTACAATGGGAGAAACCATAAGAGGGTTATGTTAAACTCAACACTGATGGGAATGTTAGAAGCAATGGTGATACAACGATTGGGGGAGTTGTTAGGGATGATAGAGACATCGTTATCTTTGCGTATTGTGAGAAATTGGAATCCGTCTCAATAATTGAAGCTGAAATACAAGCGATTCTCCGTAGTCTCAGACATTGTGATAGCAGAGGGTACTCTAAGCTTGTTGTTGAAATAGACTCCAAGAGTGCATATCAATTGATTCAACAGAAAGATAAGGGCCACTGGAGGCTTCAATATGCCTTCGTTGAAATTAGGAACTTCAAAAGAAAGCATCACATACCCATCAGACATATTTGGAGTGAGACGCGAATATGGCTGCTGACTGCATGGCTAATGAAGGGCATGAAATCAGTGGAAGTACTTGCTTAACAGCGTTCAATATGCCAAAGAAGATGCGAGGGATCATCCGTATAGAAAGATTAAATATACCTTATATTAGAATAAACAACCTTAAGTAATTGTAACTCTTTATTGCTTTTGATTGAATTAATTTGTATAGAGAGGTAGTATCTCTTCTGCATTCATTTGGGTGTTTCTACATCTAGAGCTATTAAGGAAAATGTAATTGCACGTGAACTGAAGGTAAGGTTCATATGTCCCCCTTCATGTAAATTTTGATTCTATACTCAATAAAACTTATACCTCGAGCTTGGATTTTCGAGCCGAGGTATTTTTCCCAAAAAAAAAAAAACTTATCTCCCCTTAATTATCAAGTAAATTTAAAGAATCACCTAATTTTAACAAAAATGACTGGAAAATACTCATACCAAAATATCAATTTAGGGGTTTCTATGTTTGTACTTAGCAGCCACAATCTCTTTATTCAAATTCTTATCCAATGTTCCACAAAGATGTACAAATTTCGGCCACAACTATGAAATTGTTAAAAATTAACAAGAAACTTTCACATTCTAACATATAAAAAATTTACTACTCCAAAAATTGACGAGAACATACGAAAAGCCCCGCCAAAATAAATAGCTAAGAGGGATGGCGGAAAGAAAAGGTAAGAAACTCATGAAAATAAAATCATCTCCTCTCCTCTTCCAAAGAAAAACCCAGAAAACCCCAAGTCCCCAAACCATAGGCAAGAAATTTTCTGCCTTTTGATTTCTTCACTATAACACGGTAGTGGTGAAGGTTGGCGTGGGAAGCAGCAAGGAGCATCGTACAATTATCGCTTTAATTACAAGCATCATTGCTATAGCATTAGTTGTCTGTAAAAAAGGGAGATCTGACGGCCTGCAAAGAGAGGAGAAATGACGGAATGAGAATAAAAGCCCAAATTTGCACAAGAACGTATTAGAAAATAATGGGTAAATTTGGAAAACACGAAAATGTCATCCAATGGTACTATGTGCTATGGATGTTGTACAATTTTGTCTCTACAGTGCCAATTACAATAAGCCACTTATATATATTTAGGATGTAAAGTAAAGCAATTGTCGGCCCTGAAAAGTCCCTTTACCTTTAACCTTTTTCTTTTCTTTTTTGAAAAACAAAATTAACTATGAACTAAGAATCCAAATGACAAAAAAGCTTCCAATGATGTTATGCAAAATTAAATTGTTTTCATAACCCTTGAAAAATGCCAATAAAAAGTACAATTACAGAGTAACCACCAAATCTGACTCCAAAAAGACCCTCAAGCAGAAGCAACTATTGTCTTCTTCTTATGTGTACTTGAGTGCCTTCTCTGAAGTAGTCTTAAATTTGCAAGGCACATGGTAGAAATACCACATGCATCTCATTCTAGTAGACTTTCTCCTAATAGTATTCACACGCCAGTTGTATTTCCTTTTGCGAGGCAACAAGATGAGCACAGGCAATGCATCGCCTCTTCTGGATATGAAAGAGATCTGTGGCGGTTACACCTTACACATAGTGTGCGTCTTTTTTCTCCTCTTACCAAAGCTCCCGATTCTCTTCCTCATTGCTGCAAAGCTTCAGAAACCCTACTTTCGGCTTCTAAGATAGTCTCTTTTATGTTTAATCAATTACCTAATCATTATACTTCATTATTTTTAGGGCTGGACAGGAACCATGATACGTGTCTATACTCTCCAAATTCCATCTAGTCTAGCTGTTTGGAATGGATGGGGTCGAAAGCTCTAGTGTTCTAAGATTACCAAACTCTGAGTCAAGAATTTCACGCGCTGATTCAAGGGCTATTTGTTATTTAATTTAAACTCTAGAACATGTATGTGAGCTTTTAATTGGCTAAGGGTATTTGGTACTCCTCAAGTAAGAGAATTTTTCCTTGTTAGGGATATTTTACCTTGTCCCCACTTCACTTCTTAATTATACCCAAAAATCCCTGTGAACTATCCTATTTTCTTAAAGAAGGATTAATTACACTTAACGTCCCTAACCTTTAATTTTCCTTCTATAGGTCTTTAACCTTTAATGAAATCCCAATTTTAATCCCTCTTGACGGAAAACGTCCATTTCGTTCATTAATGGCAGGAGCATTTTTGGTAAAACATAAAAAAATATATTTTAATTTAAAAAAAAAAACTATTGGGGGACCTCCCAAAAGAGGCTGACGGAAATGGCTGCCATTTTCAATAGCCTTTTTTGAGGGGGGCAACAGAGGGGTGACCTCATTTCCGGCAGCATAGAGGATGACCCCATTTCCAACGGCCTCTTTGGAGGGGGTCATTCCAATTTTTTTAATTTATTTTTTAAATTAAAAAATATATTTTTTATGTTTTACTAAAAATGCCCCAGACATTAAGGGACAAAATGGACGTTTTCTGTCAAAAGGGACTAAAATTGGGATTTCATTAAAGGTTGAGAACTCACAAAAGAAAATTAAATGTTAGGGACGTGATTTATAATTACTTGAAGGTTGAGGACATTATGTGTAATTTACCTTTTGAAGAATCAGTAGAAAATGGAGAATAGAACTCATATGAATTTTTTGCTTCTCCACAGTTCAAATCGAAACAATCTAGAAATCGTACATTAAGGATGCTTTTAGAGTATTTCTAATGTTGGGTTGCAAGAGTGCTTTTAGTAGTGATGGGTCAAAATGGGTTAATTGGCACTAAATGTCCCTACCCTTTATCGATTTTGTATAAAACATCTCTACCTATCAATTTTTGGCATTGGCTACCCTCAAAATGACATTTCCTTGCAAAGTACATCCCTACCCATAAAATTAACTCCCAAAATATGTCAACTAATGTTTAGAAACTAATATTCAAGGGTATTTTGTTCCGATAACTTTTTCTTGCCAAAAAAAACTTGGCTACTCCTTAGTATTACAATCTGCAATTGCTCAATTATGGAACATATACTTGATTTTGCACTAAAATTGAAGGGGAAAAAGGAGTTTGAATCATAAATGAATTATGAACTTGTGTTTTTTTCCCTAAAGCTTTGCTCAAGAATAACATTTTATAGAAAATAAATTATTTACACAACCCTATTCAAAACCCTCGCAACACACAATTTGGAAATATATTGGTGCTCCGCCGGCGGCTAGTGGTACATGGGAACGTTTCAAGATTTAGCAAATTAGTTTTTTCCCCTCCTCCAGCAAGGGTTTCTTTCTCCTCTTCTACTTCTCTGTTCTCTGTTTCCTTGTTTATATGAGTTTTCGTTTTCTTTCCTAATGTTATGTTTGGCATCAATCAAATAATCATGGATTTTGTGGGATGACATAAATACCCTTGGAGAGTAGTTTCCAAATGTTATTTAATGGAATATGGGGGCTAACTAGACGAAAGGGATGTTTTTCGCAAAGAAAGGTCAATTTGAGAGTAGTCAATGCCAAAAGTTAATAGGTAGGGATGTTTTGCACAAAACTCATTAAAGATAGAGATGTTTAATGCCAATTAGCCATTAAAATGTAAGGGATTGTGGAAAGGGGAAAAGGGAAGGTAGAAAAGGTAAAAGATAGGCTAAAATTAAGCCCTCCTTTTAGCACCCTCCCCCGAGAAAACAAAAATGGAAACTTGGGTTTCTTCCCATTCTATTATCTAAAGCATGTCTAATGTGGAGAAAAAAACCCTTAAGTTGCCTAAAATTTGGGTTTTTTCCTCTACTAATAAAAGCGTTCTAACAAAGACAAATAGTATATGGGCTCGTGGAACGAGTCCCATTCTCCTCAATGTCCGTCTAGCTGCATAACACCGCCAGACGGTTGGCAAGAGATCAAAATCACGTGGAAAACTCATTTGAAGATAAAAAATGGTAAAAGAAGGCCAAATTTGATCCTATTTTTACCCAATTCCCCTTCACTTCTCTTTCAAATTTTTTCCCTTAGCTCTTTTTCCCTTAATATTCAAAATTACTCCATATATTCACTAATCTCGATCTCCCGCCAGATGTATCCCACCATATGCACACATGGTGAAAATTTATTGGGGCAACTGTGTGAGCTTCACATACAGGACGCATTGTGTGTAGATTTTATCAATAATCTCTCACCATATGTACATATGGCGGGATATCATTTTAAATATATTCACCGCTAGAAGGGGAAGAAAGAAAAGAAAAAAAAGGGAAAAATGACGTAAAAAATCACCCTTCAAAATATATTGAAGGGAAGGCAACCAAAGGAATGGAGCCAAAGCGCAATTCAAAACTTGATAGCACTCGTTCAAAAGTTCAAAACTTCTCTTTAACGTCCAACGGTATGGAATTATCATCTCCCCGTCTACGTTGTTACTTTAATACCTCTGTCTTCCACCCAGAAATTGATCATTCTTCCCTGTTTCTGAGAATTCTTGCTTGAAGATGGCCACTCAGAGTGATTCTTTGAACACAACTCAAATGGAAAATCTTTTTACCCCATCGAAAAATCATCCCCACCGCCATCAACCCAGTACAATCTCGAAGGTCAGAGTTGTCATAAGAGTCCGGCCCTTCCTCCCTCATGAAATTTCTTCAAGAAATTCCAGTCCCATCTCTTGTGTTTCTCTTCTTAACCCAGAATCTGAGTCCTGTGGCGTCGAAGTTGCTGTATATCTGAAAGATCCAGAAACCAGGTCGGTTTTATCAATTTTGTTTTTTAAAATGATTTTCAGTAATTCTACTTAGGGTTTTTTTTCCACTTATTTGATACGAGGGTTTTATTTGGTTTTTGCTGTTTTTGTAGTCGAAATGAGTGTTACAAATTGGACGCATTTTTTGGGCAAGAAGACAACAATGTGGCTGAGATTTTTGAGAGAGAAGTAAGTCCTTTGATTCCAGGAATATTTCTGGGCTATAACGCAACTGTATTTGCTTATGGCGCTACTGGGAGTGGAAAGACCTACACAATGCAGGTTGGATTTCTAAGCCTACGCATCGAAGTCTTAAATTTCACTATCTGAACTGAAAATTTGGGCTTTACTGTGGTTCTCCTTATTAATCAAGAAGAGAATATGATATATGTTCTGAGGATACACATCAAAATCTTAATTTTCACTGTCTGATTCAATAATTTGGAACCTTTTGAAATGATGCCTGCAGAGCTCAAAATTAATGTTGAGGTTTTAATTTTTGTTAGAGGAAGGGTAATTGTGAGACGGTTTTAAGTTTTGTTAGAGGAAGGGTAATTGTGAGACTTACGGTTTGGTGAAAGTTGTGCAAGAAGAGAAATTTGACAAGTGATGTAACATTTTGAAGCAAGAAAATGGGGTCTTAGGATCGAAAGGGCTGTTTAGGATTATGTGTTTTTTGATGGACACAGAAGACCATTAGCAAACTGCAGATGCATAAGCTTGAGAAAGTTACAACATTTCCGTGTTCTTCACTTAACAGGCGTCCTTTGAGTGAAATAACTTAATCCAAGCTATTAAAAAAAAACTTTTTTCTGGAAGAAATAGAAATCGTTCCTGAAAATTCATCAATACTTCCATCTGAGGCTAATAGCATAGCGTAGCACATGTACAACTCAGGATCTCAAGTTGCATAGATTGATGCACATAATAGAATATTTACTTTTGTTTTGCTTCAGATGTTCCCTGATGAATTACTATTTTAGTCCATTCTCCATCATCAGCAAGCATATAGACCTTTAGTCTTAAAAGGAGTGGCTGGTATGAAAATATCCATGTACCCCATCACGAGTTTGAAGCCCCTAGTCTTATTGTGATTTGAGTTAGATTTGAAATTACCACTAATCCACTATAGTGATTCTTTGGGCTAGAAAGGCAGGAAAACTGTGAAGGATTTAGATTTGCCGAAGACCGGGTGCTGCCATGGGTAAATACTCTACTCCACCCTCATGGCAGTGTTGGAAAGTTGAAAGTCAACTAAAGACAACTTATTATGACACTAATAGAATTCAGTTGTTGATTTGTTTGTAACATCACTGTCAATGTATATGGTTTCTAATGTGTTTCGAATCAATTAACAATGCAGGGCAGTGATAAGCTACCAGGTTTAATGTCACTTTCTATGTCCAAAATTCTCTCTGCGTGTGAGAGTACTGGAAGTAGCATTGCAATATCATACTACGAAGTCTACCTGGACAGATGTTATGATCTTCTAGAACTTAAGGAACAAGAGTTCTTGGTGTGGGAAGACAAAGATGGACATGTTCATCTTAAGGGATTGGCTCAAGTCGAAGTTAATTCAATGTCTTCATTCCTTGAGATTTTCTCTTGTGCTCTTCAGAGGCGAAAGGTTGCACGTACGGGCCTCAATGATGTATCTAGCAGGAGCCACGGGGTACTAGTGATTACAGTTTCCACCCCTTGCCATGGCAATGTGATCACTGGAAAGCTAAACCTGATTGATCTAGCAGGTCTTTATGGATCTTGTTTTAGTCATTTACACAGTGTGAATCTTTGATGTTGTTTGATCAGGAAATGGAACAATAGGATGCAAACTTTTATTTAATCACTTTCTAGGTCCTAATTACATATTTGAATCCTTCATGTTATTTAATCAGGAAATGAAGACAACAGGAGGACCTGCAATGATGGAATTCGTCTTCAAGAAAGTGCCAAGATCAACCTGTCTTTATTTGCATTGTCGAATGTGATTTATGCACTAAATAATGGTTTGTCTAGGATACCTTATAGAGAAAGCAAATTGACGCGCATATTGTAAGATTCCCTTGGAGGGACAAGTCATGCTCTTATGGTTGCCTGCTTGGTAGGAATCTGATCTTTTAGATACTTGTGTCTCGTCAACTCTAAAACGTAAAATATCTTAGACATTTTCAGCATAACTTTTCTTTGGCATTAGAACCCAGGGGAATACCAAGAATCTGTTCATACAGTTAGCCTGGCAGCTAGGTCTCGCCATGTTTCAAATTTTGTATCCTCAGCTCAAAAAAATACTACTCCAAAGGTGAAAGTTGACATGGCAGCTAAGCTTCGTGACTGGCTAGAATTAAAAGGCAAAACAAAGAGTGCTCAAAAAATGGTAGGATTACATTCCCCATTAACTAGTAGAACTCCTGGTTCAGTGAACTCTGCAATAAAGTTGAATGCAAGTGCTCACACATCGGAAATGAAGTTTGTTAGCAGCCAACGTGTTTCTAGTTTGAAACAAAGGTAATGATTTCCTGATTCACTCTTTATCTTGAATTCTTGATGTAGAGCGTGTACTTGGCTCG
>CAVNYN010209093.1:0-21834 GCA_963692815.1 Nyctanthes arbor-tristis
TCAAACACTCTTTAAAAGTAGTAAATGGTAGGCTCTTGTGAGGAATACAATAACATCAACATTTTAAAAGTAGCGTAGATGTTTAAGGCTTCTTTCTGGATTTGAAGTGTCTTAACTGGTTGCGTTTAATACACAAATACATTATGCATATACACCAATCCATTAGATGTATATTCCTTATAGGCCAATATTAATTATTATTTGATATCAATAATCAAGGAAGTGTGAATTGGCAGAACCTAGTAAAATTATTGATACGTAGTCATACCTCGTTCTGGAAAAATGATAGTTAATACACTGGTATGCCTCGATTTCTTGAATTTTTCTCAGAGTTAAAATTCTGAGCTATCCTTAATCCGCCTATATATATAGGCATTTGAAATGTCAGTGAAGGGATTCCATTTTGTTTAGATGATATCAACAAGATGCCATGAAATCTACAAGCAACAAAATTGCAGCCGGTTATAGGAATTTCCGGGTTGTTGATGTGTGGGATTTTCCATTCATTACTTTAAAAAAAAGAAAAAAAAAATTAACCATGTAGGTGGTTTCCAAATACAAACTAGCCTATTTTTACCGAAAATGTGTGTATTTTTGCGATTGTCTAAGAAACTAGTGTATATTTCATTTAAACATCCATTTTTTTAGCCATTTACCTAAAGCACTCTAATAATAATCTTAGTAATAAGGGTTAGGGTGGTATATTGACACCTCATTTATACACCACATTTGAAGTATGTAGCCATCAGGTTGCCAATGTCTCTGAAGGTCAATGGTCACAGAGTCCTAGAAATAAGCCTCAAGCGTCTAGTCTAACCAGACGACATGGCGACCCGGCGACCTGAAGATCTAGAGACCTGTTTCAACGATCTAAGGAAAAAACCTCAACTCCAGTGATTCAGGATGCATAGGCGTTTTGTCAGCGAGCTCACAAACGCCTTAATCTGAAACCAATAACTAGCGAGTTTAGCGGGCATGACGACTCAGCATCAGCTTGTGAACCCACATGGGAAGCCTTATCACTTACGGCTGATGAGACTCCAACATTAAATGCAAAGCGATCGTCGCATGTCCAATGCATGGCTCAGGCAACCATTAGTCAAAAAGTAAAAGTCTAATCCCAGTCAATTTGACCCTTATGTCATCCCTGCGAGTCCGGCATTAAATGCATATAATTATTGCCCCCATTGCAAATGGCCAATGTACACTATAAATAGAGAGAAACGGAACTGAAAAATGGTCTGATACCAAAATCTCATTCTTTTTATCTTTGGAGCATTAATAATCTTTCATTTATTACAAACATCTCTCTTTCTTTTTACATTTATCGCCTACATTAAATCAAATACGAATTCTACGCAAATATAAATCTTGTTTATTGAGTCGAAAGCCAAAATTGACGTCAACAAATTGGCACCGTCTGTGGGAAACTCTTATGAAAGGCTATGTAAACAATCGACACCCGGCGCAACTTGATTTCCGGCGAAAGAAAAATGAGTGGAAGACCTTCCCAAAGCCAAAGAGCAAGAAGAAGTAATGTCAGACTGCCTTCCGGCTTCTGGGAGAACTGAGGTATAGCCGGCACCGGTCCCTCAAGGTCGGCACTGACAATGAAGATAAACTCTCCGAGACAGGTGGGGGCCTCGCCAAAGAAGAACAACGGTTACAGCAACAGAGCTCGCCAGCTTCACAACAAAACAATAAAAGACCCCCAGCAAGGATGAATCCTCCAATGGAGCATGTTAGGATAAGGCTGAGCCTCCTTCCAACACAACAATCCCGTCAACCAACCTCCAACGCGTAGGCCGCATCAGATCTCCCTAAAAACGTGGCTGGGAGCAGGGTTTTCACAAGATTGGGTCCCTGACCCCAATGAGGTCCCAGGAGGCTGAGGTCGCCAGAACCACAGCATCCGTATCAACGCATGCCAAGCTTGCCTCCAGAGGTGCCTGGGGATCACCGGTTAGCCCCTAGACATACCTAAAAGCTGGACGAGTAGAGGAAATGGTTTAACGACCTGAATAAAGGAGTCCCTAGCCAGAAGAAAAATAAAAAATCATCCTCTACTCCTAGGCCGATAAACGCAATCAATATATCAGCAAAATATATCCTCGAACTCCTTAGAGGCGACCCGATCCTGCTCAAGGCAAAACCTATGAGGAGAGAAATGAAAAATGCAGACTGATCAAAGTACTATAGATATCACAAAGCCATGGGGCATAGCATGAAGGACTGCAAGCACTTAAAGCGAGAGATCAAATAGCTGATTAGACAGTGATACTTGGGAGAGTACATAGCAAATCACCAAAGACTGGACAAACAAGCTCGTCCCCTAGTAGACCTCAAAGCCCAGGCTCCACTAAACCAACCTCCAGCGGAGATCCGTATGCTTAGCAGTAGAAACCTTGGCAGGGAGGGTTCTAAGGGACAGAGGCGAGGTCTCGTGTGTAAAGCCCGGATATGCTATCACTCACTTGAGAAGTAAGTCCTCTTCTATCAAGCAAGCTCTTTCTCCCGTAGCTACCAAGGTGCTAGCGGCTAACCAAACCCCCATGTGAGTGCCCTGATCATAACCATACCAATGTCAAGAGTCTAAATTCATAAGACCCTGGTGGATAACGGCAGCATCGCGAACATTATCTATTGAAAAGCTTTACAACATATGAAGGTCGAGCCAGGAGAAATAAGGCCTTCTGCAGCTAGGCTTTAAGGTTTTACCGGAGACTGTGTGGAGATCAGGGGTTAGGTCTCGCTCCATGTTGTGTTACGAGACTAACCAAGCAAAAAGAAAATTTTGGAAGACTTCCTTGTTGCCGATCTCGTGCCCTCAAGTTACAATGCCGTACATGGACGACCAATCTTATACGAGCTCAAGGCCACAACGTCGATATTCTATCACACCCTAGAATTCCCTGCCAATCAAGGAATTGCCGTCATACGAGATGATCAGCTCGCCTCGCCAAAGCCCAACCTGAATTGTGTCACCAGCATAGAACCTCTACAAGAGATCCTTACCCTCTTTCCGAGGGCTGATGACTCTGGGGCACAAGCTCGCCTAGGGAATGAGCTTGAGACTATAAAGTTAAGCAATACCAGACCTGAAGTAGAGTTCAGAATTGGGGTAGGGCTAGAAGAGCCAATAAAGACCCCAGCTGATTCATTTTCTGAAACCAAAACTGGATGTCTTCGTATGGGTTTATGGTCACTATTTCTTTTGCTTGAATCAAATATGGATTAATACAAGCTCAACATCAACCCTACGGCCCAACCCATAAAACAGAAAAGATGTCCTCTCAATGGCGAAAGATATGAGGCTTTAGCCAAGAAGTGGACAAGATGCTAGGGAATAAGTTTATAAAGGATGCGCCGTACCCACGTTGGGTAGCTAATCCTGTCATGGTTAAGAAGAGCAATGGAAGCTGGAGGATTTGCATCATTTTACGGACTTAAACAAAGTATGTCCTAAAGACAGCTTCTTCTTGCCCAGGATCGATTAGATGGCCAACGCCACCGCTGGCTATGAGTTGTTGAGCTTTATGGACACCTATTCCGGCTACCACCAAATCCTTATGCACCCCAAGGACGAGGAGCACACCTCGTTCATAATGGATAAGGGACTCTACTGCTACAAGATGATGTCATTCGGGCTAAATAACACTAGGACAACTTACTGGTTATTGGTAAATTCCATGTTTAAGAGTCAGGCCGACAGAACCATGGAAGTATACTTCGACAATATGCTCGTCAAGAGCATCCGAGCTGAGCAACACATCGAGGACCTCTCCAGTATGTTCCAGGTCTTCAAAAGCTACAGGATGAAGCTCAATTACAAGAAGTGCTCTTTTGGAGTTGCTTCTGGGAAATTCATAAGGTATATAGTTAATCAGAGAAGAATCGGAGCAAACCTAGAGAAAGTTAAAGAAATCCTCGACATGAAGCCTCCAAAATCAGTAAAGGAGGTTTAGCACCGACAGGGTAGATCGCCGTGCCAAGTCACTTTGTTCCACAGTCAACTGACAAATTTAAGCCTTTCTTCCAAGCCATTAAATAGTCAAAAGAATTCGCATGGAAGGAGGAATGCCAGGTCACCTTCACCAAGCTAAAAAAGCACCTTTCTTCTTCTCCTTTATTGTCTAAACCTATGCAAGGGGAAACACTGTCCCTTTACTTGGCACTCTCAGAATCCTCGATTAGCGCAGTTTCGGTCAGAATGGAGGGACTGACTCAGCTTCTGATTTATTACATGAGCCATACCCTATATGATGCAGAGCTCAAGTACCCTCTATGGAAAAGCTCGCATATCGAAAAAATTACGACTGTACTTCCTCGAGCACACAATTGACGTTTTGACCAGAGCCCCTTTAAGGCAGGTCCTCTAAAAGCCCGACCTATCAAGTCGTTTGGTTAAGTGGTCGGTGGAGTTCAACCAGTATGACATTAAATACAAACCCAAGACCATCATTAAAGGTCAAGCTTTGGCCGATTTCATAGCCGAACTCACCCTGCTAAACCCAACCTTAATAGCGCAGAAGCATCAACTTGGGAACTATACACTGATGGTTCCTCCACAAGCCATAATTCTAGAGCCGGGGTCATTCTTGTCAGTCCCTTAAAAAATTACTATTGCCAAGCTATCAGATTTGGCTTCAACGCTACCAATAACGATGTAGAATATGAAGCAGTCTTAGTTGGGGTCCGCATGGCGAAATCGATTGGCATCAAAAGATTGATCATCAAAAATGACTCCCAGCTCGTAGTGAACCAAACCAGCGGTGTTTACGAGGTCCAAGGAAGAAAACTCTCCCAATACCATAGCACAGGCTGCTGGAAGAGTTAAAGGACCTGGATCATTTTGAGATCACTCCGATCCCACGAGCCGAAAATAGTCATGCGGATGCCTTAATAAAGCTTGTGACTAGAAAGGGGGCGGGTGAGCTCAGTAGTATCCCATTTGGCGAACTTGCGACCTCGTCCATTGATAAAGCAGAATGTTGATGGTAGAGGTAAGGTAAGATAGACCTCATCAACCAGTTCTTAAAGGATGAAGTAGCCCCCTAAGTGTGGAGGCCAGGAAACTCACACACCAGGCAGCCTAGTACTTGTTAGTCAAAGAGAAGCTCTACAAAAGAAGCTTTCCTGGGCCGTTATTAAGATGCCTTACTCCCGCGGAAGCACAAGCTATATTGGAGGAGATACATTATGGAATTTGCGGCAACCACTTAAATTGACAGGCCCTCACACACAAGATTCTAAAGCAAGGATTCTTCTGGCCTAGAGTCAGAAAAGACACAATCGACTTCGGTAAAGCCTATGATAAATGCCAAAGGTTCACTCCCCTCGTTAGAAGCCCACCAGAAGAGTTAACCTCAGTCTTAAGACCATGACCCTTCACCAAATGGGGGGTCGATCTTATCGGCCCGCTCCCAAAAGGCAAAGAAGGGACTCAGTTCACTATCATTGTAGTTGACCACTTTACGAAATAGGTCGAAGCCGAAGCTCTAGCCATTATCACATAGCAGAAAACAACGAGCTTCATCTGGAAATCAATTGTATGCAAATTTGGGGTCCCAAAGACCATAATCACGGACAACGGCAAACAATTCGACAATGCTCTTCCGATCTTTTTGTGAAGAATTGGGTATAAAAAACTTCTACTCTACCCCTCAATACCTACAAGCCAATGGTCAGGTCGAGGTTGTCAACAAAATTAACAAACAGACTTTGAAAAAATGTTTGGAAGCTCTGAAAGGGAGTTGAACTGAAGAGCTTCTAGTGGATTTTGTGGTCATATCGAACGACCGCTCGAACTCATTTCTCTCTCATACACGGAATGGAAGTAATGATCCCCATCGAATTAGAGGTCCCTAACTCCAGGGTAGGACACTCCAGCGAGATGCAAAACAACGAGATCCTTGCCAACGAGCTTGACCTCATTACAGAAAAGTAAGAATTGGAGGAAGTCAAAAATGCAGTGTGCAAACAAAAGTGCACCAAGTTCTACAACACCAAAGTCAAAGTACGATGGTTCGAAGTAGGAGACCTAGTCCTGCGAAAGGTCTTCCTCTCCACCAAAGAACTGGTCTCGGAGACTCTGGGACCGAGCTGGGAAGGCCCCTATTGAGTTAGGCTAGTCTTATCAAATGGGGCTTACGAACTCAAGGACATGCTAGGAGATGAGTTGATGTATCCTTGGAACGCGGAACACTTGAAGAAATATTACTAATAAATGGGTGTTAACTCAAAAACCTTGCATTACAACTGACAGGTCGCAGTTGGTAAATTAACAGGATTTGACAGAATCACAATTTCCACGCCTATAATGTATGACTTAGCAATTAGATGCTATTTTGAATGTACGTTTAGTTCGTTCAAATACTTACATCCTCGTTTCTCCACGACTCACATAAGCCAAATCTATGACCAAGTATGGGACACGCAACCAAGGGGGGAACAAGCTTCCCTCCAGCGACCAAACACCTAGCTAAACAGGTTTGACTTATCAACATGTGAAACGACTAAAACTAGCTTTCAGTCAACGACCTCACATCAAGTAAAAGGTTATGTGATTAAAATTAAAGTAAGCCCTTAACTAGTGACCTAGCACTTGCGACTAGTCAAGCGATGGATACTAGAATGAGCTTCTAGTTGAACGGCCTTACACTTGTATAACCCTTACTGAATACACTGTGCATGGCCTGAACTAGAACGAGCTTCTAGTTAAGTGTCTTGGCACTTTGGCCCATCAAAGGCCTTGTATGAGTGAACGAGAAAAGTTATCGTAACAAGCAACGAAGTTGTTTAAATGAACAAACAGTTGTGAAAAAATCTTTTTCAATCATTTAGAGAAAATACAGAAAAACTCAAAAAATACAAAGGGGGAAATTGGCGCTTCAGGTCTGGCCTTCCGTAATGCAGACCTCGATCTTCCTATCAATTGGAGCTTTAGCATCAACGTCGTCATCATCTGAGCTCACGTAGCCGCAGTCTTGCTTGAGCTTGGCCACCAGTTCTTTGAGAAATTCCAGGTCATATCCAAGGTAAGCCTTTTTTACTTCCCCAAGAATCTCCTCGGCCATCTCATAGTACAGCGCAGCAGTTGTCTGTTTATGCTCTTCCAAGCTCTTGTACTTAGCCACCGCCTCCTTATATCCAATCAGCTCATCAGAAGCAGCTTTACTGCTCACCTTCCACAGAGCCTTCTCATGGTTTAACCTTTCCATCGCCAATGTGCTTCCAAGCTCTTAGATTTTCTTCGTAAAGACCTCAAGCCCCTTCTTTAGCATAGCAGCCTCATCCTCGGAAATAGCTAAGTCCTGTTCTTTCTCTTTCAAGGCTAGCTTGGACTCTTTTTTTGCCTTGGCAGCCTCACCCACCCACCTCCTTGGTCATCTTCTTGGTATCGTTGATAACCCTGTGAAAGCAAGCTTCTGTATGCTGATCTAAGACGGTTGACTGTGCACACATGACTGCATTTCATTGGAGGAGCTCGAAGAGTGACATGGAGGTCTCGTATTTCTCCTACTTCTTCAACCAGCCTCGGGCCAGGTCGCTCATGGCATCGATTACATTCCCGAGCAGCCCCTCCATGGGCTTCTCAAACGGCCTCTTAGCAAGGTTAAAGCCGACCAGATCCTTGAGCCTTTTATCTTTCAGTTTCTCCATTGTAGTTCAGCGGTTCTGCTAAACAGAAAGGAACAAATCATCAGCCAGTAAGTCCAGAACACCTTTCTCCTGACTAGATGGCTCCTCTCCTGACACCAGAATGGGGGGCAGCGAGTTAGAAGGAGAGCCCGAAGGAGTAAGGGGACGAGCAGCTCGCTGACGCTTTGTCGGAGGGCCAGCGACCACAAGGTCTGTTTCAGGCACGACTTTCTTTCCCATGGCCTTCTTACAAAGGTGCTTTCGCTGACGCTCAAAAATATCCAAAACGCAATTTTGACTGGAAAGAATTAAAATGGAATTGCAAACTTTGGACTCAAAAGATTCTACATAAGTAAAAAAAAATTGGAGAATCATTGCAGGAATTTGAAACCAGTTGTGAGTGTTTACATAAAAAGTGAGAGGATCAGAAGAACAAATTTTACGGTAAAAATTGAAAACAGCGACCTTTAAGGACAGATGATACCTATAATCTCGAACTAACTGCAACATCAATGGTACCCACCGTCTTCTTCTACGGCCTTCGAAAGATGGATATAAGGAAAGACAGGAACAGAGAGACTAGTAGAGAGAGAAGAAAAAAAGACATGAGAAACCCATTTTCTGCCCTCCTATTTTAGCAATGGAAATGGGAAAAAATAAAACACTTTTTTTGTCACTGTTTATTGAACAGTAATTTGGCCCCTTAACTTTTTATATAGTAGTGAAAAATATAGCGTAATAATACATAAAATATAATAAATATACTGTCAATAATGATAATAATATTATAATGGGTAAATTTCACAAAAGGTCTCCAACCTTTGCAAAAAATAACAATTTCATCCCCAATCTTTTTCTTCAAGTATAGAGGCCCCCAACCTATTAAAACGAAGCACAAAAGATCCCTATAGGCAATTTTGATCTATTTTCACATTTATATACTTACAAAATGACCATTTCACCCTCGTATAAAATAAAAGGAAATTAGAATTGAAACCTTTTTAAAAAAATCCAAAAGGTTTAAATAAAAGAATAAGGGTAATTTACAGCTTGTGTCCCCAACCTTTCAACAATGTTGAGATTACGTCCCTAACCTTTGATTTTACTCATATAGGTCCTTAACCTTTTAAAAGCGTTATACCTAACATCCCCAAGACAAAAACAGTCCATTTCTACTATTAAAGTCAGAGGTATAATGGTAAAATATAAAAAAATAAATATCTAAAGGTCTAAAAAAAAGAGAGAGAATGGGGCACTCCTCTTTCCGGCATCCAAAAGGGGAGGGGAGTCTCCTCCCTGGCAAACAAAAGGGGGGAGCCAGAAATGGCAGCCAAAAGAGGGAGAAAGTCTCCCCCCTTGTACTGCTAGGAATGGCAGCATTTTGCTGCCATTCCCACCAGCTTTTGGCCACCATATCCGGCAACCAAAAAGGGAGGAGTGGCAACACTTTTGCTGGCATTTCTGCATCACTTTTACTACCATTTAGGGGGAGTTTTCCCTCCCATGTGCTGCTGGAAATGGCATGCAGCACTTTGCTGCTATCTCTGGCAGCCAAAAAGGGGTGCCTCCCACCTCTCTCACTTTTTTTCTTTAACATTTAAATATTTACTTTTTTATATTTTACCATTATACACCCGACTTTAACTGTAGAAATGGACGGTTTCCGTCTTCGGGACTAGATGTAATACTTTCAAAAGGTTGGTGACCCCACAGGAGTAAAGTCAAAGGTTGTGGACGTAATCACAGCTTTGTTGAAAGGTTGGAGACGCTAGCTGTAAATTACCCAAGAATAAGAAAATATGTTGCTTTCTTGAGTAGTTACTCAACTTCTATCAAGTACCGCCATCATTTCCTTCACTATAGAGTGGAGAAGGATAAGTCCTCCACTTAAGTTACCTTTAACAATAATAAAAGGGGATTTGTCTCCCATTTTTAAATATATGTTTATAACAGAAACAAAAAAGGTCTTCTCTTTTTAAATTTACCATTAATTTAAGCCTTCAAATTTTTTCACAAGAAAAATTCATATATTTTTAATTGTTCTAATTTTTATGATTTGAATATCAATGATATTACAATTATCATTACTTATATATTTGAATTTTAGAGAGTTAATTACCTAAAGTGACTATAACACTAGTGGTGGTTGTTTAGGTAGGTGAATAAAAAAGATAATCTCGTCTTCGGGACTAGATGTAATACTTTCAAAAGGTTGGTGACCCCACAGGAGTAAAGTCAAAGGTTGTGGACGTAATCACAGCTTTGTTGAAAGGTTGGAGACGCTAGCTGTAAATTACCCAAGAATAAGAAAATATGTTGCTTTCTTGAGTAGTTACTCAACTTCTATCAAGTACTGCCATCATTTCCTTCACTATAGAGTGGAGAAGGATAAGTCCTCCACTTAAGTTACCTTTAACAATAATAAAAGGGGATTTGTCTCCCATTTTTAAATATATGTTTATAACAGAAACAAAAAAGGTCTTCTCTTTTTAAATTTACCATTAATTTAAGCCTTCAAATTTTTTCACAAGAAAAATTCATATATTTTTAATTGTTCTAATTTTTATGATTTGAATATCAATGATATTACAATTATCATTACTTATATATTTGAATTTTAGAGAGTTAATTACCTAAAGTGACTATAACACTAGTGGTGGTTGTTTAGGTAGGTGAATAAAAAAGATAATCCGTCTTCGGGACTAGATGTAATACTTTCAAAAGGTTGGTGACCCCACAGGAGTAAAGTCAAAGGTTGTGGACGTAATCACAGCTTTGTTGAAAGGTTGGAGACGCTAGCTGTAAATTACCCAAGAATAAGAAAATATGTTGCTTTCTTGAGTAGTTACTCAACTTCTATCAAGTACCGCCATCATTTCCTTCACTATAGAGTGGAGAAGGATAAGTCCTCCACTTAAGTTACCTTTAACAATAATAAAAGGGGATTTGTCTCCCATTTTTAAATATATGTTTATAACAGAAACAAAAAAGGTCTTCTCTTTTTAAATTTACCATTAATTTAAGCCTTCAAATTTTTTCACAAGAAAAATTCATATATTTTTAATTGTTCTAATTTTTATGATTTGAATATCAATGATATTACAATTATCATTACTTATATATTTGAATTTTAGAGAGTTAATTACCTAAAGTGACTATAACACTAGTGGTGGTTGTTTAGGTAGGTGAATAAAAAAGATAATATATTAATCAATATATATGCATAGCTTGTATTAAGTGGGTGGATGAGAATATACAGATGAATAGTATAAGTGTGTAAAAGAGAAACTGGCAAAGAGATAAAAATAAATAATTAAAATTTTTGTTCTTATTTGTTATATTTAAATAACGGATAAAATTGTCTTTACATACAAAAGGAACAATGGAAATTAACAAAAATAGTAAGTAGGCACCTTTTGTGCTTATTTTTGAAAGGTTGGGAGAGCTACATGCTTTAAAAAATGGTTATGGATGAAATTGTTACTTTTTGTAAAGGTTGGAGACCTTTTGTGAAATTTACCCTATTATAATTCACAAAACTTGGGTAAAAGAAAAAAGCATTATTACTCGAATAACAACAATAAAAATCAATATTTTTAATCTATATATTAATTAAATGAAAGAGATCGGAAGAGCACACGTCTAGTAGCAGTTTTCTAGCTAAAAGAATACATTAGTAGGGTCTTTTTAGATATTTTGTTCCATATTGCGGTTATCTGTGTGGTATTCTAAAATTTTCATTTTTTAAATAATTTTCTATTCACTTTTTCATTATCCATTCACCATTTTGAAATAAGATCCACAATTAAATTTAATGACTAATAAATATTTATTGTCATTTAATTGTTTAAATTATAGATAAATTTGATTATCTAATTATCTAACATATCCTTAAATTTGTAATTAAACATATATATCGTTAGTTTAAGTTAATTGAAAATTATAATTGCAATTTTTTCTCAATTTTCCCAGTACATATGAATATTACTAATTACGATTATTTTATATATGACTACTTTTATTTATTATTAATTTATATAATCTTCATTCTACTTGACTTTATTGGTTTCGAATAAGAAATATTATTAGAGTACACAACACTACTAAAATAGCAATTATTTCATAAAGTGTAATTTATCTAAATTAGTGCACAGGAATAAAATGATATTTATTTGCATTAACGATAATAATCCGGGTAAAATTGTTGTAAACTAATGTTACCTTGAGAAAAAAATTACATTATTATTCGGTTGATGTTAAAAATTAATTAATTTTACCTTATTGGGTAACATAACCTTATAAAATTTCATCATACAAAAAAAAATAATAAAAATAACTTATTGGTCCTAGAATTAACAAAATACACATAAACCCTAAAAAATAACATAAAAGATTTGCTTGGTTGGAAAAAACCGGCAAATGATAGGGAATCATTAAAACAATAGACAAAATAGGGCAGTAGGCAGATCTAGGCGATAACAAAGAATAAGCGATTGAGGGCGATTACCAATTAGTAGTAACTCTATTATTATAAATAGGGCGAGATGGAAATTTAGGCGATACAAATAGAATCTGTTACTATAAATACCCCACGAAACTTAAAAAATAACTGACTTTTCATTCTTTCACATTTTCACCTGAAATAAAAAGGAGCTCGGTTTTCTCTCAACGGAGTTTAAAACCAATTTTGGGTGACTGAATCCAATTTAATTTGATTCAAACCCATTTTTGAATCATTGGCGCCGTATGTGGGAAACGAGAACCACTCTCACGAATTCCTTTTCAAGTTCAATTCAGTTGATCGGCAGATTATCAATGGAAAGCAAGAATACTCATTAGTTTTCTCAAAATTTCCATTGAATCTAGGAAAGAGAGACTTAGTTCTATGGGATTTCCTTAAAATTTCCACTCGAAATTACTGATAATCAGCAATCATGCCTCCTAAAGCAAGGCTGTCAAAAATAGATAAGTTGAAAAATGTCCTCTGTGAGTATGCTGGAGCTCCAGATGATGGTTTGATTCCTACAAATTTCCTCTTCTAGATCTCATTCTAGACCTGTGTAAGAGGAAAACATGCAACTAAATTTTGATTAGATGTAGCAGCAATTGAACTCTATCATGGCAATATCGTCGCAAAGTCCCAAAGTAATTTCTCCGATGACTTCACTAGCCTCAGCGTTGGAACAAGCTCCGACTTTTATTTTAGTTGTCCCTGCCACAAGACAATCAGATAGCTTCTCGAAAGAATTGTTATTGCAGAGAATAGAAGAGGCATTGGTGAAACGGAAAATGATCGTGTCCTGTCGTTATGAAAGAGGATCCATTCTCCAAGGCTATAAAGAACACACCACTGCCAGATAAGTTCTAGAAGTCAGGGGAGCATTACAATGGAATTACTGATCCGATTGATCACTTGACGGCTTTCCAAGATCTCATCAGTCTTCATAGGTAGAAGCCTTGCCTAACGAGCCAGAGATAAGTGGTGTATTAGGCGGAAGCGATCAGAAATCAAGAAGTGGAGTTATTCACGTAATTGGAGGAAATACAGTTGGAAGCGATTCGTCCAATAGTAGGAAGGCGTACTTTCGAACTCTACAGGCGAATGACATTGCCACCTTTTCGAGATTTTTCTAGCCCATTATTTTTAATGACAACGATTTGGAAGGTATAGCTTTGTCCCCACGATAATACCAGGGACATAGCTAATTTCGATGTGAAACGAGCATTGGTTGACATGGAGGAAGTTCAAGTGGAAAACTGCTTTGAAGCAGCAGACGAAATTAAGGAAGTTTATCGCTGGAAAAGTTTTCAAATTTGGAAGACGCTCTCTAAAGATGAAAAGGTACAAATAATAAACTTTCTAAAAAGTAATTTAGATATTTTTTCTTGGTCTACCAGTGATTTAGAGGGACTAGACAGAGAAGTTACCCAGTATTCGCTCAAAATTGGTCCATCGTGAAAGCCAGTAAAATAGAAAAAGAGACACTACGCTCCAGAGAGGCAACAAGTAATCAAATATGAGGTAGCTAAATTGTTGAAGGCTGGATTCATTAGTGAGGACATGTACCCGTAATGGGTAGCTAACGTAGTGTTGGTAAAGAAAGCAAATGACAAATGGCGGATGTGCGTGAACTTTATAGATTTAAACAATGACTGTCCTAAGGACTCATACTCTTTACCTTGAACTGATGCATTTAATTGATGCAATGACAGGGAAGACAAGATTCAGTTTTCTAGATGCATTTTCAGGGTATCACCAGATCAAGATGGCAGAATGTGATAAGGAAAAAAAACAGCGTTTATCACCGAAATGGAAACATTTTGTTATATCGCTATGCCTTTTGGTTTGAAGAACAAGGGAGCCACCTATCAGTGAATAGTTAATAAAGTTTTTGAGGGTCAGATTGGGAAAAATATACAGGCATACGTAGACGATATAGTTGTCTATAGTAATCAAGAATCCAAGCATCTAGAGGATTTAAAGCAAATGTTTAACACAGCCCGAGCTAACAGAATTAAAGTTCAATCTAGAGAAATTTATCTTTGGTACCACCGGGGGTAAATTTTTGGGCTATATGATCAGTCAAATGGGTATAGAGGCAAATCCCGATAAAATCAAAGTGATTATGAATTTGAAGATGCCCACCAACATAAACGATATTCAGGGATTAACAAGACGATTGGCAGCATTGAATAGATTTCTAACACGAATTGCAGATAACCGTTATCCCCTATTCAGGTTGCTAAAGAGGATAGACGTGTATGACTAGACTCAAGACTATGAGAAGGCATTGGAACAATAGAAATCAAAATCTTCAGAAATCGCCCATCTTCAGAAATCACCCATCCTGACTAGACTCCAGGTAGGCGATAGGTGGAAATTGTACTTATCGATATTAAGTGATGCAATGTGTTCCGTGTTGATGCGATTAGAAAGAATTGTTGAGAAATCGGTTTACTATATCAACCATATCTTAAAAGAAGTTGAGAAGCGACACACCTGATCGAGCAACTTGTACTGAGAATCATGATTAAAACAAGACGACTTCACCCATGTTTTCACGCTCATTCTATTGAGATATTGATGAATTTTCCCCTCAAATACAGCTTAATCACCTTGAGATTTCTAGAAGGCTAATGAAATGGGCGATATAGTTGTCGGAATTTGACATTGAATAAAAAGCTAGAGGAACCGTCAGAGCACCAGCCTTTGAGGATTTTGTTGTCAAACTGATGCCTTACAAATCACCAGGCGAGGAGCAAACATTGAAAATGCATGTGGATGGGTCGTCAGGGAAAGAGGGCTTAGGAATCAGTGTTGTTTTAGAGGACTCGATGGGAAATCGTACCAAATACACTGTGAAGATTGATTTTCCAGCCACAAATAATGAAGCAGAGTACGAAGCACTGATATGTGGACTGTGGCTAGCTTTAGCAAAAACGATAAAAGCTTTACAAGTGTATAACGATTCGCAGCTTATTGTTCATCAGCTACAGATGATGATCCCCAGAGGAGTGATTGTCAGAAGGAAATTATTGATTACAAGTAGAGCGATTCTCAGATATAGCCTTTTCACAAGAGGAGGTAGCAATGGACTCGTGGGCTTCTTGAGTAGATTGCTATGTAAATGATTGGGCGACGAAAGCTTCTTGACGATGTCTCTTCTTAGAACGTCTCTTTTTCCTATGTTCCGCTAATTGAGTAATTAAATCCTCGTTGAATTTTTTTCTAGGTCATATCTGACAAAGAAAAAAAGCGTAATAAACGTAAGTTATCAAGCTTAACACAAAGAATGATTATAAAATGATATAGCAAAAAACGGCTAATGAGGGAGTCATCTGAGACCCATTGCCATGATATTCCTATCATGCAAGAGCTCATCGACCTTCTCTGTACAAGGTATTTTTGATAAGGCTCTTGCAGAAGCTTACTCAGAGTCAGATAATTCTGGAAGGGCATTAAAAGACTGGAAGGGAGGAGATCCCATGTTTTCACAAAATCGAAAGTTTGGCTTTCTGGAGGTGTTACAAAGAAAAATCCTTTGTGCTATCCAGAAACCAATTTGGGATTGGAAGGACACTTTAGCCTAGAACCTTCTGGCTACCTATGAACAAAAATTACACAGCGATCGCTTTTTTTTTTTTTTTTTTTTTTGCTTTTTCTCAAAATGAAGTAGTGTTGGAAAAGGTTGACTGAGGGTGTGATATTATGTCTCAAACATATAATTATGAACATATTAACACAACGCCAGTCATTAAGGCATATTCGGCTTAGGGCAAGTTGAGCTATAAACAATAAATCTGAAATGAAGGGATGGATAGGAAATCTTAAACCTACTTGGATACAGTCTGAATATATCACTAATTCATGATCATGGGCTGATCTGAATGTTTTATCCCTCTCAGGAGCACAATAAGTAAAATGAGAAGGACGACGGAAGGAAGGAAGGTAATAATTAAACATAAATAACTCTAAGTCTAAAACTTTCAGATAATGAAAATCACTAACATCCAAAGGAAAATCGCGAATAGGTCTATCTTTAGGAAGGATTGGAAGAAGAAGCTTCAACAGTTTTTTGCTTCTTATGAGATTTTTCACTAGAAGGTTTATTGGCAGCCTTCTTAATCATCATAAGGAAGTTTTTTTTTTGGGGGGGGAGGAGTTTAACTTGGGGAATCAAAACAAAATTTTAAAGGGGAAATAAGTAACTGCTAAGAAGAAGATGAACGATCAAAAGAAAACCCCTTTAAAAGAAACAAGTGCAAAGGACCAGGAAGAGCAGTGAACACCCATCCAAATTTAAAATCAATTGTAAAATTGATAATGACAAGAGGAAAGTAACTTCATGGCAGACTTCATAACAGTTAAACATTAAGAAAGTAACAGAGGAGCCAGTGAGTGCAGTAAAAATTTGAAGTAAAACATTGTGAGGTTCTTACCTGGTGCCAAAGGGGGTTTCAATTCTGAGAGGCTGTAGCGGAAATCCTCATATGTTAAACTTGGAGAAAAGATGTAGTCTAAGAATACGGGATCTCGAGAAAACATATCGAACACTAAAATTTCGTCACTGCTGCGAGAAGAAAGTGTATACGAACTCATTCAAAAGTGGAGGCTGCACCGTTTAAAAAAGAAACAGGGAAGGGCGCCTCAATTGCTGTGTCTGCACAATTTTAAACTAAGGGTATTTTGGTCCTTTTAGTCCTTGTTAGGGACTTTTTCAACTTTTCATAAGCTAATACCCTAATACTTAGAGAGCGAGTAAGAAGAAATGAGGAGAAATGTTGCTAAAATTACAATTTGTTCTTTTCACTCTTTTTCAAAATATTTAGGACATTTTTTATGAGAGAGAGGGCTTATGATCCTAGAATTAACAAAATACACATAAACCCTAAAACGGTAAAAAGTAACATAAAAGAATTGATTGGATAGATAAAGCCGGCAAATGATAGGGAATCGCTAAAACAAAAGACAAAATAGGGCGGTAGGCAAATCTAGGCGATACCAAAGAATGAGCGATTGAGGACGATTACCAATTAATAGTATTTTCGTTACTATAGATAGTGCAGTAGGCAAATTTAGGCGATACAAACAGAATCCATTATTATAAATACCCCACTGCAACTTGAAAAATAACCAACTTTTCATTCTTTCACATTTTCACTTGAAATAAAAAAAAAGCTCTGTTTTCTCCCCAGCGAGTTGAAAACCAAGTTTGGGTGATTCAATCCAATTTAATTTGATTGAAACCCGTATCAAACCCATTTTTGAATCACTTATAAAATTTCACGTTATTATTTTTAAATAATTTGATATATATTCTTCCCACGCAAAGGTGAGAATTTAGTTGTAATAACAATTAAAATATTATCCCTAATTATAATAATATTAATAATACAGCACGGTTGGGAAAACGATAAAACGTCAAAATTTGTTTATTATTACTATTACTAATGTTACACATTATTAATATTACATTTTAATATCCATACTATTAAAAGTACTAACCAACACGTTAAATAATAACTCATAATAATAATAATAATTAATAATTATATTTTGTTATATGTAAAAGACAAGGGTGTTTTTGGCTGTGGTGCACTACAAGTGGGGCAGCCTCGTTAGTCAAACAAGTCAGTCAAAAATATTTGTCCTTTTGTGCTTGGTTAGTTCGGGAAATACACAGCGGCAAAAATTCAGATCCTAGCGGCAAGGCAGAAGAGTGGGGGCCATTGCCGTGTCTCTTAATTAATCCATTAAATAATATGTTCATGTTGATGTTTAATTATTGGACTTGGAACTCAATTTAGAAAAATCATAGCTGTACTAACATCTCATGCCCGCGAAAATATCTGAAATTGTCAAATGACAAGAATACCCTCAAAGTAAAAGAAAATGACACTCAACTCATTCCTTCACTCGTTTGGAATACACTAGCAGCAACAGTCCCCAGGCCGCAAGTAGCAGTTAGGTGATCTTGAATATCCAACTCAATTTAGACAAAAGTTAAATTTCACCTGCAATGCTGTAATCTTTCAAGCATTTCTACTTCACCTTTTCATCTGTTAATCATCACATACAGATCTCTGATTGTATGGTGGTGCCTTTTGGGCTCTTTTGTTTGATTCGTTTGTTGGGTCTTTCTGGTTTGTTGATTCTATGCAGAGAAGCTTCAATTGGGCTATTTTGTTTGATTTGTTGTTGGGGATTTTGTATTAACATGAATATGAATTTTTCAACAACATTTTACTCCATCAATTAAGATACCGGTGACCTAAATTTAAAAACAAACTTATTGAAATTAAGAAGCCGATTCGACGATTGGACTCACCTGTGAATGCTTCTCAAATTAGGCACGTAGCACAATTGAAATTGAAAGCAAGTGAATTTTTAGTAGAATCGAGACTAAAGGCCGAAGGGATTGACCAGAATTGAAGGTGAGCATAATCGAAGGGATTGAGGGGAAACAGAACGTGCATATATTGCGTAAGGTAGAAAAGGGGTTGAATTGGTTTTATATTGGTTTAATTATCTCAGTCCAACCCAAACTAATCAATAAATCTATATATATATATATATATTAATTAACAGTTTATCTGGCTTAATTTGATTGTAGGCTCAATTTAATTGTAGGCTAATTAAAAATGATTTTCATGCTCATTATCTGGCTCCTTTAAAAAAAAACAATTGATGATGTCGTTACTCTATTATTATTATAGCTTTCTTTATTGTCATACTTTTCTTTTTAATCAATTTATTTTTATTTTAGAACTCTATCTACATATTAATTTAATATTTTTAGTTCAAAACTCTATTTACATATTACATTTAATATTTTTATTTTGGGATTCTATCTATATATTAATTTAATATTTTTATTTCAAAACTCTATCTACATATTATATTTTAATCAATTTTACTATGTTCGATTGTATAATTTTATGATTTTATGCTCTTCTACTATATTATATTTCACTTTCTCAGCATAATATGTTCATAAAATACATGAATTTTAAATATAGTAGTCTGTAAATGTACGAGTGTGAAACTAGTATACATTATACTATTGAGTTTTATTGCCTTTAAAGAAAATAAAAATAAGAATTAATAAAAACATTACTGGTTCATTTATTATAATTTTTCTTATTGTTATATTTTCCTTTTAATCAATTAATTTAATATTTTTATTTTAAGACTCTATCTTCATATTAATTTAATATTTTTATTTTAGAACTCTATCTACATATTACATTTAATATTTTTATTTTGAGACTCTATTTATATATTAATTTAATATTTTTATTTCATAACTCTATCTACACATTACATTTTAATTAATTTTATTATGTCCAATTGTATAATTTCATGATTTTTTGTTCTGCTAATATATTATATTTTACTTTCTCAACCTAATAAGACCATCAAACGCACAAGTGTTAAACGTAATAGTCCGTAAATGTACAGGTCAAAACTAATATAGATTATACTATCAGGTTTTCTTGCCTTTAAAAGAAATAAAAAATAAGAATTAATAAAAAAATTATTGGTTCATTTATTATACTTTTTCTTATTATTATGTTTTTCCTTTTAATCATTTAATTTAATATTTATATTTTGAAACTTTATCTATATATTAAATTTTGGTTAGATATATCTCACATTTGCCTAATGAGTTTGAATTACATGAAAATAGATAATATATCAATCTTGATTTTAATATTATTTTTCTTATTATTATATTTTTCCTTTTAATAATTTAATTTAATACTTTTATTTTGGGACTCCATCTATATATTATATTTTCATTATATATATCTCATATTTATTTAATGAATTTTAATTTTACTTTTTTGATTGTGTAATTTTATCATTTTATATTCTCCTACTCCATTGTATTTTATTTTATCAGCGTAATATGTCCGTAAAACGTACGGTTGTGAAGCATATTATGTCTGTGAAACGTACGAGTGTGAAACTAATATATAATACCATTGGATTTTATTGTCTTTAAAGGAAATAAAAAAATAGGGATTAATAAAAAAAGTATTGGTTTAATTATTATACTTTTCCTTTTAACTATTTAATTTAATATTTTTATTTTGAGACTCTATGTAGATATTACATTTTGGTTAGATATATCTTATATTTGCCTAATAGATTTTAATTACATGAAAATAGATAATATATCAATCAAGATTTCAATATTATTCTTATATTTTTCCTCTTAATCATTTAATTTAATATTTTTATTTTGAAATTCTATCTACGTACTACATTTTGGTTAGATATGTCTCATATTTATCTAATGAAATTCAATTTTACTTTATTCGATTGTCTAATTTCATGATTTTATATTCTCCTACTCTATTGTATTTGACTTTGTCACTATAATATGTCCATAAAACACATAGTTGTGAAGCATATATGATATGTCTATAAATACACGAGTGTGAAACTAAACATAGAATTATGCTATCGAGTTTTATTGTCTTTAAAGAAAATAAAAAATAAGAATTAATAAAAAAATTATTGGTTCATCGAGCTATTGATGGACTAATAACAAGAATTTTAAATTATGTCAACAAAATAAAGAATTGATTATATGCTATTTGTAAATATATGATGCACATTAATTCCATACAGGTTGTGCTTTTAAGTTTTTTAATGACATTAAACTTAACAAGCACAATTATGTTATATTTTATTTATGAAATTTCTTTAAAACTCTATCCGTACAACGCACGGGTGGAAATCTAGTAATTGACCGATCTCAATAAATTAAAAATCAAACAAACCAACTATATTAAGAAACCAAACCAACCCAACCCATAATGGTTTGGGTTTGTAGGTTGGGTTGGTTTTTGGAAAAAAATGTCCACCCCTACTTTGAGGGATACTGGGGAACAATTGATTAGAAACACGAGGATGGGAGTGGATGCTTATAGATTGGACGGCGAATCAAAGAACCAAGAGGGGAGGGGGGATTTAATCATGAATAAATGTATTTTGCCTCGATCTATATATGTGATTAAATTTTATTATGCAATGCACGGTAAAAGATCCAAAGATCCAATTTCATATTTTGATAAACAAAATCTTTGTTGTTCATCGACTGACAAACTTGGTTTTTAACAATTTGTATTAGAGAGATCTAGATCGTTAAATCACGTAAAAAAATGAATTAGAGAAAATTAAACAAATTTTTTAGTTAAAGTGTCATTAGCTCGAAAGCAAGCATTTACAGCCATGCGTGGAGAGAATGGCTTATTAATGATCACTGGCTACCGATATACCCCATAAATGGAAATCTACGTATCCCTTTTTTTTATTGAGAATCTATGTATTTTATGTCACTTTACATTCATGTCACTAGGCATGGGCGTCGGATGGATCGGGTTGGGTTTGGGCCCAAGCCGAACCTGACCCGACCCGACAGTAATCCGACTCGGTTATGAAACCCGACTCAACCCGAGTCAACTCGGGTTGAATCGGTTGGTGAGTTTTGGGCGGTTTCAGGCCCAAAATGAAAAACTCAAAATAAACTTTAGCCCAAAATTGTAATAGGCCCAAATTCTTTGGCCTTATAACCTAGAAACACTATTCTTCTATATAAAAAATCGGGTTGATCCGACTCGGTTTACCGAGTCGGGTTAAGCGGGTTGACCCGAGTTGCACCGAGTCAACCCGAAACCCGA
>CAVNYN010209094.1:0-42518 GCA_963692815.1 Nyctanthes arbor-tristis
TGAAATCGTACGATTTTACGATTCAAACTTACAAAATCGATCCGAATCGCATACAAAATCGTTCCGAATCGCATACAAAATCGCAACCTTCCAGAATCGGATACAAATCGTAGTTGAATCGGTTAGAATCGTGTAAAATCGCGATTCCGACTGATTTTTGCGATTCTTTGGAAAACGCAGAATTTAGCTGTACAAAAAGAGATTCCTCAAAAAGAGCATGAACAAGAAGATGAAATCTGAGGCTGTGAACCCCCTGAACAAGATTAGCGATCTTGCTTTTGAATTTTCGTTGCTAAGTCGGCATATATATATATGCACACGCCTATAGATTCTTCAAAAAACCATGAACATCTAGATGTAATCTTCAGCCATGAAGTAGCCAACGACAATGAGAGCGCTGGATTATGAATCTTTATGGCTGATTATGGTGCTTTTGAATTTCGCATGAGAGCCGGCGGCGACTGGAACTGCAATCTGCTAGGGTTTATTTGGATGTGTTTGTTGTATGGTTTTGAAAGGTCAACAAAAGCAAATATTGTGGGCCGTAGCCGATTGAATATTAGGTTCCGCTGACTCTAATATAATAACTTTTATAATAATAATAATATAACATATAATAATAATTATTATTAGTTATTGTTAATTTGTTGGGTGTATTTTGACAAATTTTTTTCCGCATGATTTCATTAAACAGTCATAAACATTTTTTTAACTTATAATTGTACCAATTGAGATTGATATTAACCGTAATGTTGTTAAATATTTATTAGAATCTTATTTATAATTTTTTAATATTTTTAAATTAATTTTTAGTAGAATCTTACGATTTACGATTCGATCCACCGATCCAATTCACAAAAACCTCTACCGATTCGATCCAAAAATATGCTTTTAACAACCTTGGAAGGCTCCCCATCAACGGCAAAGGCGAGGGTTAGCAGAGGAAAATGGACCTAGAGAGAGAAATTTTTTATTTAAGTATTAGTGTTGCTATTTGATCTGAGTAATTGCAATATGTGACTTTAATCACATATGGTTGTATGGAAAATATGCATGCGTATATATATGATGTATATATATCGCCATCTGGCAATACTTCTTTTTTTTTAAGTTGAATGAAAACATGTATTATTCATCGCATATTTTTACAAACAAGTGATCCAAGCCAAAGTGGCATACATTCAGTCCAAGTATAAGAAGAAGAATGTACCAAAGCAAAAGATGCTAAATTGTGGGTAAATATATTCCCCTCACAAGGAATATACTCACACGAACCACATTCGCATTCTAAAAGCATCAAACAGGTCTTATTGAATAACGGCGCAAGGTGATGAAATACAAAGTCCGAGTGCATACCCATTATGAGTTGTTGAGAATCAGACTCCGCAATTTCAATCTTCAGTCCAAGTTCCTTAGCCAATGCATGAAGAGCCAGAGCGACTACTGTGAGCACCCCCTGTTTACCGGAGAATTTTTATACCTTAGCTGCCTGAACAACTCCATTATCATCTCTAATGACCATGCTGGTTGAATAGAAGTAGGAGTCTTTCCTAACTGCCATATCCACATTCAATTAAAGCTTTCCATTAGGTGCTCTTCCGATCTCATTTCTTGGAGCTACGGGCTGTATTTTCCCTCTCCCTTACCTTGCCATTTTAACTCTTTGAGAAAGGTCCAAAAGCTAAAGGATAATGCCAGGGGCACGACACGCTGCCTTGTGCGTGACTCAATTTCTCTCTACCCAAATAGAGCAGGCAATTGTCATAATTTTATCAACGGAGGTAGAAATTGAGAAGATAATGTCCTTTGTACTTGTCCAATGTCTGAATTGTTTGATTTTGCTCCAAAGTAAAGCGAGTTTCCAAACCTCTTTGATAAAAGCACATTGAAAGATTGCATGAATACCATTTTTCAGCAACCGACAATTTCCGCAGCAGACATCTCCAATGAGACCTCTTGAAGCCAAATTTGCTAGTTGACCAGGTAGATGTATGACATCACAAGGTGGTTTTCAGCATGTTTAATTACAAATACTGTGTTAGTGATTATTGATGCTCCATTAGTGAGATCATGAAATCCAAGTCTTGATCCTAATGAAGACTTGCAGCAAATAATGAAAAAGGGCGTCCTACTAGAGTTAATGATTAGTAGTTCAAATTCTTTGTATTTCAATGTTTAAGTATGTATGTGAATTTATTTCTGTATCTCTAAACTAGTATGTATGATCATGTCGGTGTGTACGTTGAATTCATATATTTATATTATTGTGATCGTAACGAGGATTTCAGCCAGTATATAGCAAATATGAGTGAACATTATGACATCCCCCAAGGTTGATTACCACAAGATTACCAGTCTCAGGTGGGAAGATATATCCAATATCATTCATGTCAGAATATATCACATGAGATGGTGCAAGTGTGTTGTTTTCTTTATTAACCTGGCTCGTTAGTCGTTACTGCTCAATGTTGGCTATTGAGATTGAAGAACTTCCTATAAGGAAATGTTAGTTTCCTGATCTTGTTTATCAATGAGTAGGCCATGCGATAATGGATGCTGAAGATCATTGCACATGTTGACCGGCAAACCCAATGTTGAGTAACAGTTGTAGTGTGATTGCCTAGATTTGATTTGTGTCTACCTTTGTTATTTAAACATAACACTCTCCTATGTTATTATAGTTAAATAGTTAGGTATAAGGTATGAAGGGATGCAACGTTCAATGTGAATGTGTTGCTACTATGAACCTAACTAGTTTTTGTAAAAATTTTGAATTAATGGTGACTTGGTTTACCTAAGTGTTAATGTGTTATGTATAATATATATATATATAACCATCTTGAATTGAAATTACTTTAATTGGTTTACCTTAATGTGCAATTTATCTTGTGAAACTCGTAAGTTAGGAAGCTATGATTGGTATATAACTCAATTCATTCATCAAATAAACTAACAAGCGCGTTTGTCACGTAAAACTATTACAAAAGACGTATAGATGAAATTACCAATGGCATGAAAAACTGGTCGGAAATTGCAGATGGTATGTAAAAGCCGTTTGTAATTTTTGACGGTCAAACAGTTCCTTCGATAATTATTGACTGTCATTAGGTCACTGACAGCCAAGGTGTGCCGTCAATAAGCACTAACGGCCTATGTTACCGACGGCCTTATCTTGCCTTTAGTAGTTTCCGACAGCCCTCCTTGCCGTTGGAAATTTCCCAAGGGTGTTGTTTCCATTGGAAATTTATGTCCACCGACAGATTGGTGGCCGTCGGAATTTTGTCATCGGTACTAGCCCATTTTCTAGTAGCGCAATTACGTATTCAATTATTATTATTATATAGTAGAAAATTTTTAATGCTTAAAATTGATTAAATAATTCTCATTCTTATTAACAACAATAAATGTCGGCTACACTTGAAATGTTTAGAAATATATATCGCAGTTGGGAAGTTTATTTATTTAAAATTTAAATTTTCAAATTGTGCTATAATATTGCTGATTAGACATGGTAACTCATTTTAAGGAATTGAAATTTATGAGGTAAATTTTGCATAAAAATAAAAAATGATAAAAAGAATATATATCTATATATTAATAAAATGAAATGAGAAGTGGTGCAATCTTACCACAGTTTTATATTAATTAAATGAAATGAGATTGTGGTACTTTTCTTAAAAGTTGAGATAATTTGGTCTTTTTGTTTCCAAATGCGGTAATCGGTGTGGTAAATGCTTTCTATATCTTTTTTTTTTTTAATTTCTACTTGAGTTATCTTCAAAATTTTTGAGTTATTTTATTTTTGTAATTCTATCTTATCTTCATGATTCTTTATCTTATATCAATTTTTTAAATTTACCTTTCATTCCCATGAAAATCCGATAATCCCCTTCCTGATTTGAAAGAGAGTATTCCTAAATTTTCTCCTCTTTATTCAAAAGTTTGATATCTAACTAAGATGTCATTACATCACATGCGTCTTAACGCACATAGATAAAATTAATAGTTGATGATTTTTATGAATTGATATATTAAAATAAAATATAAGTGACTATGCTCGAACAAATGTGTGATATTATACTACGATATCAAATTTTTCATCTTTTTTTTTTTTTACTTGTGTGTGCATATAATTATTTCTCATATCCTAATAAGTTAGATTATTTTGAATTATTCTTTGTTATAAAAGTCGACCCTAATCGTTCAAGAAATTCCCAAATCTCAGTGTACAAAATCACAACAGCAAAAAAAAAAGGCATTAAAGAACACATAAAATCTTCGCCCCTTTAGGGGGCCTGGAGTTCGGCACCACCGCCTACTTCTCCATTGAAGCTCCACGTGGATGTGCCTCTATTCTACTATAACCAAACACAAAAGTTCGAATGGTTTACAACACAATCGATCCACAAAGAATCAAAACCAACCTCAACAAATTAAAACTTAGAAAACCGTTTACACATCTGCACTAAGCTATTTATTTCCAAACGTATCTCACAAAGAGATCTTCACAAAGGAACCCTAGACAGCAAATACTGTACAAAGAGATATCTGGAAGAAAAGAGGTGTAAGAATAAGGTTGTAGCCCAAATCTAATACAAAATGCCCTTTTATACATGAGATGGATGGCTGAGATCCAAGCACCAAATCCAACGGCTCTCAAATGGGCAACAAAACAGATTGGTCAAAAGTGTTGTTTTGAGAAACACGGTTTTAGCTTTTTTTAAAATAAGAACCAAGTATTTCACAAATTAATCTCCACCTTGGTTTTATTTTGAAAACGATAGTTATAGCGGTCTAGATGGACACCCTCGTTTTCATCGCTTCTAAAGTTGACACCTGCAAAACAAAAACACAGATATCAGTTTTTACAAAAACATAGATATCAGTGTTTACACGTTTAAAAACCAACACACCCACCCTTAACCAAAAATATAAAAAGTAAAATTAGTTTCAGCAGGAAACAATGTTAAGGGCACTCAAATAGTACCCAAACTTAGCTAAAGGAAGGACTTTCGTCCCCATCTCAGTAGGGTTATGTTGGGTAGAAATTTTCTTAATTTTTAACACACATGCTCGATAACATCTCTTATAAAATAAAACTTGATGTCAACTTGCTTAGTCCTGTCATGGAACACAAGATTTCTACTTAAATGAATCACACTTTGATTAGCCGATAAAAGAATAACATCATTTTTATTTTTCAAAAAACCAAGTTCATTTAATAAGCCCTTAAGCCAAATTCCTTCCTTAACAGATCTAGTAGCTACAATATATTCAGCCTCAGTAGATGATAATGCAACATTTTTTTTGCAACTGAGACTTCCAACTAATGCAAGTATTACAGAATGTATAAAAATAAGCAGAAGTAGACTTCCTCTTATCTAAGTCACCAGCATAGTCAGAATCAACAAAACCCTTTAGAACAATCTCACCTGATTGTTTTTTGAACAACAAACCCAAATCTATTGTACTTTTTAAGTATTTTAGGAGCCATTTCATGGTTGACCAATGTAATTCCCCTGGATTTGCCATATATCTACTCAAAGCACTGATTGCATGAGCTAGATCAGGTCTAGTACAGACCATTAAGTACATAATTGACCCTATTGCATTAGCATAGGGCACATTTTCATTCTGTTCTACTCCTTTTTCGAATTAGGACAACAATCAACAGACAACTTAAAATGACTTGCCAAAGGCAAAGAAATAGGTTTTGCATCAAACATAGCAAGCTCCTCTGGCACTTTAACAATATATGCAGATTGATTTAAGAAAATGGAGCAGTGAG
Source organism: Nyctanthes arbor-tristis (assembly GCA_963692815.1). Classification (NCBI taxonomy): domain Eukaryota; kingdom Viridiplantae; phylum Streptophyta; class Magnoliopsida; order Lamiales; family Oleaceae; genus Nyctanthes; species Nyctanthes arbor-tristis. The sequence goes on from CAVNYN010209094.1 coordinate 5,789, forward strand.
ATCTATCCCGCACAATATTCATACCAAGAATTTTTCTAGCAAGGCCAAGATCTTTTATTTCAAATTCTTGTTTCAACTTTTCTATTATGATGTGGATATCACACATATTTTTGCTAGCAAGCAACATATCGTCAACATATAAAAGCAAATAGGTAGCATTTTCACCGCCAACAGCATTGAAAAATAAGCAAGGATCATATTGACTCTTCTTAAAGTTCAATTTCAGCATATATTTCAAAACATTTGTACCTGCCTAGGGGCTTGTTTAAGCCCATAAAGAGACATTTTCAACAAACAAACATGGTTCAACTTATTTTTAACTTTTGACACATGTAAATAGTCTCATCAAGATCACCATACCAAAACGTAGTTTTCATATCAAGTTGCTCAAGTTCAAAGTTGAAATGAGTTGCAAGGGCAAGAAACAATCGAATAGAAATGTATTTGACTATAGGTGCAAAAATCTCATTATAGTCTATACCCACCTTTTGAGAAAAACCTTTTGCAACGAGCCTTGCCTTGTACCTCATGCCACCAACCTACCCTTCCCCACTTTTTATTTTAAAATACCACTTACAAGCAATAACTTTCTTATCTTTTGGTTTAGGAACTAAAACACAAGTCTGATTTTTATGTAAAGAATCTATTTCTTCATGCATAGCAATAAACCATTTATTTTTATCTTTTGACAGTAACATTTCATCAGATGTAATAGGTTCAGATTCATTAGAAAGACAAACAGAATTCGAATGCACAAAATCAGGATTCCTCCTAGTTCTATCCCTAGCAAGCTAATAGTTTCAAGAGGATTTTCAACAGTTTCAGCAGTTTGCACATTAGTAAGATCATCATTAACAACACCAACATGATCATTATGCACATCAATTTCAGGAGAATTATCATTAGAATCATTAATAATCACATTGGGAACTCCACCATGAGGTGGCTCCAACTCAAGCTGAGTACCAAGCACATAATCACTTTGCACATTTTCAAAATCATCCTAATAAGTCACACCGTATCTATGCAAATAATTATCAACATCAGAAATTGCTGGTTTCGATTTATAACATGGCATTTCAGACTTAATGAAAATCACATCCCTACTTACAATGACACTAAAACCCCCTCTTTAAAAATCCCAAAGCCTATAACACTTTGTTCCTTGTTCATAACCAGAAAAACACACTTTAAGGATCTGGGCTCTAACTTACCATGCTTTTGATGAGCAAAAGAAGCACAACCAAAGGTTTTAAAAAAAAAATAATCAGGTAAGTACCTAGACCAGATTTGATCAGGGGTTTTATTGTCTATTGAAGTAGAGGGACTCCTATTAACAAGAAATGATGCAGTTTTAACAGCTTCACCCCAAAAAGTTTTAGGCATTCCTACCCCAAATAACATACATCTAGTTTTGCTTAACTGAGTCCTATTCATTCTCTCAGCTATCCTATTCTGTTGAGGTGTGTGTACCACTGTTCTATTCCTTAAAATGCCATTTTCTTGACAAAAGGAATCAAACTCAACATTGCAGAATTCCAAACCATCGTCAACTCTCAACACTTTTACCTTTTTATTAGTTTGATTTTCACAAAGTATTTTCCAAGATTTAAAATTCTAAAATGTGTTAGATTTTAATAGTAAAATAACTCAATTTTTCCTTGAAAAATCATCAACAATCACAAGGTAATATTTAAAACCAGAAACTATTTGAACAGAGGCAAGCCCTCACAAATCAGCATGAACATATTCCAAAGAGTGTCTGGTTTTATGCACTCCTTGTTTAAAAGGCCACCTATGTTGTTTACCAGTGTTACACTCCTGATAGAATGGGAGTTTCTCAATTTAATCTTCTCCAAAAGCACCATTTTCACATAGAATTTGCAGACTTTTTTCAGACATATGTCCTAGTCTATAGTGCCACAATTGAGTCTTATTCAGAGAATGAACGACAGATGCAGAATGAACAACAGGAACAACATGCATAGTGTATAATCCATTCACTTTAGGCATATTGAGCAGGTCAAAAGAATCATTAATCATAACTCTACAATGCCTATTCCTAATTCTAATGTCAAAATCAAGTTCATCCCACATACCAAGAGAAATCAGATTTCTCTTAAAATCTATCTTATATCTGATTTTTTCTAAGGTTATAATTTTCTCATCATCAAATTTAATGGTCATGGTTCCTATGCCTTTTATTTTACATGCATCCTCATTAACCAAATGCACAGAACCACCATCAAGCAATGTTAAATCAGAAAACCAATCTCGCACAGGACTCATAAGAAAAGTGCAGCCAGATCAAGAATCCATTCATTTATATGATCAGAAAATGTCACAGCATAAACACCTCTATTTTCTTGCGTAGGATTATTCTGGATAGCAGCAACTTTACCCTCATTTTTAAAGTTCTCTTTCATATCCCTTATCTTTTCAAAACACTCTTTAGCAAAATGGCTCACTTTACTATAGTAGTAACACTTTTTATCCTCTTTACTCTTTCCTTTTCCTTTTGAAGAATCTTTACCTTTTCCATTTTCAAAAAAAAATTCTTATTTTGTTTAGAATTGGAAGAGTTAGAATTCTTGTTACCCTTTTTAGAATGTTTTTCTTTAACAAAATAAGCATTGGATTTTCCACAATCCTTTTGTTCAGATGTTAACTCAAGCTCTTTATTTCTCAAAGCAGTAATGATTTCATCAATAGTTACAGACTCTCGACCATACTCAAGTGCATTTTTCAAATACTTATACTTTTCACCAAGAGAATTTAAAAGAGCAATCACTTGTTGATCTTTTGAAATCTTTTCTTCACAATTTGCCAAATCTTGAGTTAATTTTGTAAATCTGTCAATATTATCTTCAAGATTCAAATTATTGTCAAAGTTGAAAGAAAAAAATTGTTTTAGAAGAAAGCATTTGTTTGGCATAGTTCTAGTGAGATATAAACTTTCAAGTTTTAACCAAATTTGACTAGCAGTAGTAGTCTCACCAACTTTTCTTTAAACACTACAGACAAATGCAAGAAAATGGAACTCATGCTTGTTCATCTATTTCTTTATGCCTAAATGCATTAAACTCAACAGGATATGAAGAATCAAGAGCATAAGCACATTTTTGTTGTAACAACAAAGCATGCATTTTCTACTGCCAGAGACTAAAGTCTCCGGTACCAGTCCACACAACAATATCACATCTAGAAATTGACCCCATCACAACGTGTATACAACAAAAGTATCACTAAGAAATTGACCCCATCACAACGTGCATACAACAAAAGTATCACTAGGATTCAAATTAAATGCAAAGCTCAACAACAATTTACAAGAGTACAAATATGAAGGACTGTCAACTGTTGCAGTTAATATGAGAGCTAACTGAATCAGAGGCAAACACACAATTTATAAGTCCTTTACCAAAGAATAACTCAAAGTATCAGTAGCTAAACAAAGGCAGCCTCTAATCCCTAATATTAGAAGACTACACCATTTCAAGGTAATTGAAGCAATCAAAATTACCCCAAGACCCAAAAGCACTACAGTGGTTTGGTTAACACTTTTTCAAAATACACAAATCGGAACCTATGGTTCTAGCCCCTCAGATTCAAGGGTCTTTGCAGGAGACCTGAGATAAAGGTAGTGAAGGAGACCTGAGACAAAGGCAGTGAAGAATCCCTGTTTTCACAAGCTTCTTTTGAAAAAAAAAAAAAAACAAACCCAAAAAGTGAAAGATGAATATAAGTTACCTAGAGATTTACTCTTGATTCGATTCAAGAAATTAAAGAACCTCCAAACAGCAGGATAAGTTCCAGTAGCAAAGGCAATCCCTGCTTATCCCAATTTCAGCAAAAATTTGTGATTCAAATTTTCTATCCAAAGCTAAAGAACATAAACAAAGTAGAAATTACAAATAGTCCAGAAATAGGGAAAACAAATGCAATAATGCAGATGTAAACCAGAAATCAGTTTACAAATAGAAACAACAATTACAAAAACACTACTCAAAGCTAAAGAAGAAAACTTATCTTCTTGAAGTAGTATTGTAATGACTTTCACAGCCAAGGGAGCAGAAACAAGCAGTAGCATTTGTCTCTAAAAAACCAGTGCAGAGCATCGACAGATTCCAGAAAAGAAACAATGGCAGTCTTGGAAATCTCCAGCAAGTAAAAACGTCTAGCAAATCAGAATGTCCAGCATACAGTCGAAGAAATTTCCAGCACAGACAGTGGATGGGTGCAAAATAGGGACGGATAATATGCAGCCTTGAAAATTTTCAGTAAGCAAGGAACGTTCAGCAGCAAAGAACTTCCACAAACAGAGAATGGCAACAGTCTCTTCAAGAAACTGCCGAAGCTATGTTTGGTCAGAAAAATCGCGGAGAACCATCCAAGATTGAAGCCTAAAATACCTCTAAAAACTGAAATCGTTTGAAGGCAGATACCCAAAAACAAGAAATATGAAAAACCTAAATAATCACAAAGATTGAGGCCTAAATCGCTAAGAATCGGAACTGAGAGTTAAAGGAAAAAGATCGGACCAAATTTCTCTCTGTCTGAACCCAAATTTTAGACTTGAGAAAGTCCTAGTGTGCAATCACCAAATTTTAGAACCCTAGAAATTGGATTAGTCGATTTACACCCCCAAGATTGCTCTGATACCAATTTCTATAAAAGTCGACCCCAATCATTCAAGAAATTCCTAAATCTCAGTGTACAAAATTGCAACAGTAAGAAAAAGGCAGTAAAGAACACAGAATGTGTTCGCCTCTTTAGGGGGCCCAGAGTTCGGCACCACTGCCTACTTCTTCGTTAAAGCTCCACTAGAGCGGATATGCCTCTATTCCACTATAACCAAAAACAAAAGTTCAAATGGTTTACAACACAATTGATCCACAAAGGATAAAAACCAACCTTAACAAATTACAACCTAGAAAACCATTTGCAGATCTACACTAAGCTATCTATTTCCTAACATATCTCAGAAAGAGATCTTCACAAAGGAATCCTAGAGAGGAAATACTATATAGAGAGATATCTAGAAGAAAAGAGGAATAATAATAAGGCTGTAGCCCTATTCTGATGTAAAAGCCCTTTTGTACATGAGTTGGATGGCTGAGATCCAAGCACCAAATCCAACATCTCTCAATTGGTCAAGAAAAAAGATTGGTGAAAAGTGTTGTTTTGAGAAACATGGTTTTAGCTTTTTTAAAAATAAGAACCAAATATTTTACATTCTTCTTGCTCATCACACAGGTGAAAATAGTTGGAATTATTGCAAACAACATAATTATGAGATTTAGATAACGTTAAAAAAATTGAATTATGAAATTTTAACTACTTCACATGATGATTTCTAGAAATAAAAGATTAAAATGTAGAGATGCACCTAATTTCCCTTAATAAAACTTTAACACTCTTCTTTGTTTCTTTCTTGTTTGTATTTTTAACAGATAGAGGTGAAGGTCATATCAACTTAGTTGATGAAGAAGAGCAGCTAGATATTGATAGTGAGGATGAAAAGGATGATGGAGGCATTAAATATAATAATAATTATATGGATGATGCCACTACTGGCGGTGGTGACTGCTATGAATATAATGATCTACCAGCAAACATTCTAATCTTTATTTGGTCTGGTTGTTGATGCCTTGATTAACTTTTTGTTCATCAATTTTACTTTATTTTTTTGTGATCTTAGTCTTTTGATTGGATTACTTTAAAGCGGGTAAGGATTGAGATATACTCGATGAATGTTAATTCAAATTATTGGTATTGATTATTTGTATTATCAGTTATGTTCGTAATGATTCATGCATCATTTATTAGGCTTATAATCCTAGTTGATTTTGTTAGATCGCATACTACTAGAGTTGCTCAAAATTGCAAAACATGATGTTGTATGTACTAGATTTTTAATTCATTTATTTTGTGTACTAAGATCTTTGTACAAAGTTTTATGACGTTCGAACTTCTGTTCGGTTTGTCCAGAGGCTTACATTTCGCCTAACCAATGGCTAATAGTTCGAGGCACCTTTCCGCCTTTTCATACTATCAACATATATAACTGGGACGGAGGAGTATAGTTATTGTTACTTCTAATAATAAATAGTACTCTCTTTCTCTAAAATAAAGAATTGTATTAGAAATTTCCTCCAAAAAAAAAAAGGAATTGTATTTGAAATTTACATTTTTCAATCTGTGTTCCTAATTTACTCTTATTTAATGAGTATAATTTAGAATTGATAGTTCTAAGTATTTAATGGGATTAATCAGTAAAATGATACAAATTAGATTTCTTAATAAAGAAAAATTAAAGGACTACCATTTTATTTTACTTCTAATTTTCTCTCCAACTTAATTCGCTGAAATCATGAGAATTTTCATAGAGGGTGTCAAAAAAAAGAATTTTCATAGCGAGAAGTAATGGGAAACAAAATGTGGGCGCCGATGATTGTTGATCCAATCTATATCTATATATACTTAAAAGGATTATAGTTTCCTAAACAACATTTCCCACCTAAATCACTTGCTAAATTAGGCTCCTCATCTTAGCCTTTGATTACATCTAAATAACCCTAGCCATTGTTTTAATTTCCTTTAAGTATTTTATTTATTTTTTATTTATTACTAAATAATAGTCTGCATTCTACATTTACATATTTCACACTTTTTTTTTTTTTACTTCCTAAATTTTATACATTTTTCCTGATAGCATTCCACTTTTATGGTTTGCTCCACGCACCCTTAGCTATGCGTTTAACCTTCCTTCCTTTTTCTAAAATACTAGCTGATTGCTCTGCACCTCGGCCTTGCTTTAGTTTGTGGTTTTCTACTGTTAATTCAAGATTTGGGGAACATCGATTACTAATTCAAGATATGGGGAACATCGATTACTAGATAATTATCTCACTGTAATTAGATAAGATCGTTTCAAATCCTGTTCTTATCACGTTTGAGTCTTCTTTGTAATTGACGATGGCAAGAGTCGTAATCGCAATTAATCTCAGAAATTGGTCGAGCTTATTCGTTTCAAATCTTATCATTTGGATAATTGTCTTCACTAGTTATATTTCAGGTAAATTGTTTTATTTTTTCCTAGAGTCCCAACCCTAATTGTATTCTCATTGTTTTACAAATCTATTTATCTAAGGCATCTCACGTTACCTAATTCACGTACGATTTTCCTCCTCTCGATAATTGCAAACGACCCCATGCATCTATTCATTCCTGACTTTTTAACTTACCTAATTTATTTATAATTGTTCCTTTGGATAATTGCAAATGGCGTATTTAATTGGAGTAAATTTCTTTTAATTAGGTTAGTCCTAAACATCCAGTTATACTATAATAAATATAGGATTTTTTTAACAATCTTCTATGTGATTTTACGCTTAATTGGTATCTTCTAATTTGTCATTTCACCAATTATATTCGACCCAATATTCTATTTTCCGATATTTTCTTCAGCGGTGATTATATGAGGCATTAGCAACCCTAATTCAGTTAACATAGTTTTCCAAAGCCCAGGATTTTTAGGGTTACGTAATTTTTATTATTTAAGGCTTTCTACCAGAGTTTTCAGAACACCTTTTATCTTGAATAGGAACTAACTTATTTGCAAAGTTGTTTTTTTGTAATTCATTGATCCCATTGAATTAGATTTCTTTGAATTTTTTGTTTAGATATTATCAGAAATGGCTCCTGTTATCTTTAACCTTAGCGATGTGACCCACTAGTTACTAAAAAATGCCGCCTTTCTTCTAAGGTTTCTAGAAAGTGGTCTATTCCATTTCAAAATAGAGAGCTGCGGATCAGGGTTGTTGAACTGGTGCTGATGGATCAGCAGGTAGTTTTATATTTTTTGCATATTCTTTTATTTAGTTAATTTTTTTCGTACAGATTTTATATGTGTATTTTGGGTTTTAACTGTTTTGTGAATTAATTGAATTATTTTGTTTTTTTGTATAGATTCTATATGTGTACTTAAGGTTTTTGACTGTGTTGTGAAGATCTTGAATTATTTTGGAACTATCATTATTGCATTCCTTTTGATACTTAATTGATACACAACTGCTATTACTTCTTTCATGTTCATTTGTTTCTATCATTGTTGGTTTTTGAGAATCTTTAGCATGTAGTTTTATCTTCTTTTCATGTTATTTGATTGACTTATACTGTTTTTTGAATGGATGTTAAAGAATAGTTTCACTGTATTGTATGTACTTTTAATTATTTGGAACTATTGCATTCATTTTGATCATTAATTGAGACAATCTATCATTGCTTCTATCAAGTTCATATATTTCTGTCATTGTTAGTTTCATGCTTTATATGTCAACAAAAATGTTACAGACCTCACACCCATTCTGTGGAATATTCTATACGTGTTGATGTAACTGTTTCAACTCTATGCTATATTTCACTTATGTGTATTCTTTGTAATGAGTTGATATATAAGACAATATGTACTGGCTTTTAATGTTGGTTAAGGTCATGGGCAATTCTGTGCACTGATACGCTGACATTTACTGTGATAAATATCTTAACCACTCCATAGGATTGCCCATGATATCTGAATATGTTTTACTTATAGGCTTGAGACTTTTTTGCTTATCGGCCCATGTGTACATTGTGGGCTTCAAACAATATTAGATCATTCCATCATTTGGATTGATATAAATCCTACTTGATTTTTTAAGATCACGGACTGGGTTCTAATGTTTGTTATAATCCTGAACAATTAAATGTAGTATTACACTGATTGTATCTGTTGGATTTCTTAAATACTCCTCAGATGTCAAGTGTGATTAGATTTGCTTGTTTTGGATTTAACCTCATTTGTGACTGTTTTTGTGGTTTCAATTTTATATTCTTAATCTAAATGGTATGTTATATATGCTTAAGTTTAATATATACCGTGTGTTAAAAAATGTTTCTCCAATTTTGAAGATGAACCTGTGTTAACCACTAATTGTCTACACTTATAGATTTGGGGTGTTCAAATGGATTAAATGATGATTTCAAAGTTTCATGCAGGATTTGGTTTGTTCTTTCATTAATGTGGTTTTCTTGACTTTAATATCAAGGGATAAGAATCCAAGCCAGCATTGCTCACCAATATATCCCTGAGTTTGGCGATCTGGTAGAGGAATGAGCATTGTAAGCAATGATGCATTTCTCTAATAAAGAAAATGTGGGACAGTGGAAGCCAACCTCACACCCATTCCGATTCTATTTTTCTAATTCCACAAAGATCAAGCCTCAGAGTAATGATAGACATCCTACTTTCCTCCTTATGTTATACAGGTTCACCCTGTTCATCGATGTCTTTAACTCTCCAGATATCAATGGTCCTGATCTGATTGGTAACATTTTTCTTCTATTTTCCTTCTACCCATATTAGTATACATGTAATAAATGTTGTATTACATAAATGTCTTAATTTGAATGCTTTTATAGTTTCTAAACCATTACTTATTGACTCGTTCAGACATCATTGGTGCCTTTAATCCCTGTCAGACTGTGAAAAAACTAGCTCTGGCTGACGGTCCTTCAACTTGGAGTAGCTTCTACCTGTGTGACTTAGAGTGAGCATTTTTGGTCTTTTTTTGCTAATTAGCAAACTGCTCTATCCCTGTTTATTTGTATTTTGACATATTCTGTTACATATGCAGTAATAAGAAGATACATTGTACTCTATGGAACGAGTATGTTGATCAATTTGACAATTTTTAAAGACACCAAGGCAGGAGCCTGTTGTGGTATTGCTCCAACTGTGTCACATCAACAAGAGATGGGGTTTGTTCTTGAATTTATCAATCTTCCTCATGTTGAGTGGCTTTTGTCTAATTTCCCACTGTTTGACAGCTTTCTTCGTTGACCTATCAGCTGATTCAAAGGGTTTGGCCACATCATTTCATGTTTCTAAGCTCTTGCTTGATGAACACATTCAAGAAGTTGAAGACTTCCGCATCAAGTATATGTTATCCACTAAAAATATTGTATTTCTTGTAATATTTATTTATGGTTTACCGTGGCAGTTTTCTATCTTGCATTAACTTTTCATATATAACTTTCTAAATGTGGTTTCTCGCATTATCCTTTTATTGTTTTCACTTTTAATAGCTTCATTACGTATGTTACGTTTTTAAACATGAGGGCTTCTGCTGCGCATTCATCTAGCCAACTATCTTCATCATTTGGCTAATTAGCTACTGATGGAAAAGAGGTCGGATTCACCCAGACAATTGCTGAGTTGTCATCATCAAAGGAGGTATTATTAATTCTAACTGATGCTTTGCAACAATAACAATGTAAAAGTTGTGTAACTATTTCAATTTTACCACAGGTTCGTGGCGGTCGGTTCTATGGTCCAAGTGTGAGAGCGAGTTTCAAAAAGGTCAAAAAAGACTGGGGAGCTTATATGCTCCAAGTGTGAGAGCCAGTTTCTGGATGGTGTATGGCGATACAGTTTGCGGTTAAGGGTCAAGCACCGCAAGAGCTATGCTAATATAATGTTGTGGGACCGGAAGTGCCAACATTTGATTAGAAAGGCTGCTAGGGAATTCTCCGAGCACATTGATATAGTGCTGCTTCTCCACAAAATTCATGATTGATTTGTTATGCTTTCAATTTTATGTTTCACCCATTCTTTGTAAATGTGCTTTGATTTTTTGTTGTCTTAGGATAAATTAGCTCCAAAGAGTTGTCCCGATGAAATAACCCGTTTGGTTGGCTGGGATCTTCTGTTTAAAATAGACCATACATCGATTAGTCCAACTGGAGGTGGCAAGGTCTATTCAATCAATGATATCTGAGAACTAGAATAAAATCTAAGAGCTCAAGGTGTCTGATGGGTCAAAATCTGAGGTATTGTCTTCCTCATCAAACTTCCTATAGATTGTTGTCAATTTCCAATATACTTTGTTATTTATCTATGTATGTTTAAATTTGTGTAAAAGATTACAACTCGAATTCATATTTGGATTTATTGTTTGATTCACGGGACGCTGTCGAGCCAAATGTGGTAACTATAATTAATTGACTCGCCATTACTCAAATCTTAACCATATTGTTGAGAAATGTGCCTCACATTGACATCAATTTCATTTTCCTTTTATAGCTTTCAGACTCTCCAGATAACGAAGAATTGCAGTCTCCTGATCAAGCCCCCCAGAAGAGACCCTTTGATGATGGCCCCTTCAGCCATGGTGCAGCTACGTCGACTCAAGCATCGAGTAGCAGGAAAACTCAAAGGCATAAAGATTGAAAAGCTTTGAGTTTATCCCAATTTCTAATGGCTTTTCAAACACTTTGTCATTCATCTCATACACTATTACTTCAGTTTTTTTCAGTGCACATTGGAGTGCACTTGATTGATATTTTAACTATACATTGCTTTACTCTACTTTTATGCTCATATGGTGCATGAAAGTTGAAACTGTCAGTTTTTATGTTTGACTTTGTGCACATAGGGTGTATGTTGAACTTGATTTACAGGAAGGTTGTAAACTGATTGGTGTTTGGTTTTATGGTTTCATTTGAATGGTGTATTATTTTTTAATTTGTTTGTGTTTGCCTATGCATTTTTTATGGTTGTTGTAGTGTGTTGTTGTCTCATATTCATTGTATAGATGTATAGGATTTTGTTTTAAATAGTTTATAATGTTTCTGATTTTTTTATAAGAGATAGATTGGTATATTGCATTTGTTTCCTCTATTGTATTAACTGATGCAGGGAATGTTCGTCATAGTGGTGAAAATATTGTGATATCTTATACGGTGAGCTCGACTTCACCTATACATATTGAATTGATTTATAGCTCTACATTCTGTTATTTAGTTGTCCTTGTGTGTAGTTTACACCACCCCATGTCACATGTTCTTAGAGATACCACCATTGGAAGTTCCTAGACAAGGCTTCTGTGTTTGTTGTCGAGAAAATATACACATCATTGGTCACTTGGCATCATAGACTGAGGACTAAAATGAACACGTGAGACCCCTATTAGATGGGGCTTTTTATTTATTTATTTGTATTAACACATATTGGTGAACTACTTAGTTGAAATTCCAAGTTTTGCATCTTAGTTTCTGCAAAGGCTGATTTCAATTTCTAATTCTTCTCCATGTTAAATGCTTTCGTTCTTGAATTGGTTTTTCACAGGGGTTGATGTACTGATTCAAACCAATGGCCTGAACTTATGTGGAACTATCATTCTCTGAAGTGGAGAATTCTATCAATGCCATTCTCTTAATACATTATACATTTATATTCTTATACTTTTTATTATATTGTGGCTGTATGCTTTAAATCGTACATATTGGGATAAATGTATCAATGACTATGCATTTCTTTAATGTAACATATAATGAATTGATCATTTCCTATTTAAATTACCTTTCAATGTGATTAACCACTAGGGTTTTTAGCACCTGCTGTGTTGCCCAAAAAAATTGAAATCATTACTGTAGTAAGTAGTATGGCAATGTATAGTTAAATTATGTTCTCTCGGCCACATTTGCTAAGATATATAATAAATGAATTATTACTTTTAAACTATACATTGCAAAGTTCATTCCCTCTAAGTTCCACAGAATATGTTACTTTTTTAATCCCTAACTTCGCCTATATTTTATGAATGTCACAAGTTATAGATTATTTTACGATTTAAATAAATACTGAGAACATGCTGTAATTATTTTCTATGTAACTCACATATTTAAAGTATTTATGTTAAACTTTGCTATGTCGCACTTCTTTAATATTATATTCATATATATATATATATATATAAAAACCTAATATAACATCTAAATGTTCTTCTATATATATATCCATATATTATTACCTAAGATAGCAGCCTATAATCTTGGATATTTAAATAAGTGTAGATTAGACTCATCTTTATACACATATATATCTACAAAATCATTCTATATTATAATTGAACTTCCCTATATAATACAAACATCTCAATTTCACCGCAATTGTTATTAAATATAGATTCATATATTATTACCTAAGATAACATCCTATATTCTTAGAAATTTAAATTAATGTTTATGAGATTTATCTTTATACACATATATATCTACAAAATCATTCTATATTATAATTAAACCTTCCCTATATACTAGAAACAACTCAGTTCGACTGCAATTTCATTGAACCAGAATCTGTCTAAATCACGTGTATTACCCACGAATCCATTTAACCAAAATCATAGCAATTAAATTAGTCAATCGGGATTATAATTCTTCAACCAATACCGAGCATAGAACTCAAATCTATCGCATACCAGAATTTTATAGCTCCTGCCGCTGATTTGTTTCAGACATTCAAAAGCGGATTCCGGCATTCCACATACCTAGTTTGAAGCATAGTCCGGCCATTATACAATGTTTAACCGCATCGAATTCCTTCGACATCCATCATGTTCGTATCTTGCAGCTTTCCTCCTCAGTTCATCCATGCCCTCAAGTTACTCATTTCACTAATCATTTCATCTCATTTAGAGTGATATCAACAATGTGTTTTAATATGAGATTGGTTTTCGAAATTTGATGATTTGTGTAATTTACATGTGGTTCTTATGAGCAAGCAAAAAGAATTAATTCATGCAGTTTCTTTAGCAATTGTTATCAGTCGACATCCTTAGCAGTATCTATCATATTCTTTGTAGAATTATTACTGGAAATCAATTAAGCTCCTTGAAAACAAGTTTTCGCCGGCAGTGATCAAATACATTAATATCCAACTTCCATACTCCCACAGCTATATTGGTAATTAGTTTACTACCATCACTTTTTGAAGATTGGTATTCATATGAATTCAACTTATTGTTTGTATAGTTAGCTCCACTATATTTATGTGATTATCTATTTTTCCATGTTAAATATTCTATTTAAGCGATTCATCAATTTGTCACGATATGAATTAGTATGTATATCTTATCAAAAAGTTAATTACGAATTGCAGTGTATATTTTTCAATGCATCTATGTGTACTCAATATGATGTTATTCATTTACTAGCCATGAGCTCAAGTTAAAGGTAGGGGTACCTGTAATTCTTATGCGGAACATTAACCATTCATCTGGATTGTACAACAGTACATGGCTATTAGTGACCAAACTTGGAGATCATATTGTTGAGGCTCAGAAGTTGTCCGGTCCTAATGCAGGTCAAAAAAATTTTTTCCTAGATCAAGCCTCACTCCATCTGATTTTGGACTGTCATTCACCTTTCAGTGTAGACAGTTTCCATTAATGGTCTATTACGCGATGACCATTAATAAGAGTCAGGGTCAGTCCCTGGAGAACGTTGGTATTTTTGTGCACTGGCTGGTATTCACCCATGGGTAGTTATATGTCGTAGTTTCAAGAGTCACGAGTAGGAATGGTTTGAAATTCATGATATGTGATGACAATGGTCAGCCCAGCTGTTCTACATTGAATGTTGTGTACAGGGAGATCGTCAACAATTTATTGCGCTATTTGACTATAGGTGAGTATAGGTGAGCACAATTTCTGTTTTAAGTTAATTTTAATTCACTTTATTATCAGCTGTTCTATTATAATTCATTCATTGTCGTTTGATAAATGTAGGTTATCACCCGTGGCTCCGCCATTGGTTTCAATGCTATAACCTTCTACTTGTGTATTTGCACATCCTCCTTTTACAGTTTGTGTAACTTTCTATTACAATAAGTTAATCATAGATTTAAGATATTACTATTGCAGCTCTCTTAGTCGCTGATGCAAATATCATATAGTATATTAAGCATTATCACATTGTTAATTGTATTCGGCCATATAAAACGCAAATTAATGTGTCAATATAGCATATAACATTAAGTTTAACGGATGTAAGAATTACGTTTAACGGATATAATAATGACTATTTGATTTTGATTACAATCCTTGAATTGTCCTGATTATTTGGCCAAGGCATCCCATGCAACGCACAGGTAAAGTTACTAGTTATCCAAGTAGGAGTACAATTTTGTTCACCCCTTTTAACAGAGGTATCTTTACCATCCGTTAAAAGGGGATTAGAGTTATTAAGGGGGAGAAAGAAAAAATAGTTAATAGGAGAGGGGGTTAAGTAATGATAATAATTAGGGGAGAGAGCGTGGGATTTTGGAATATTGCCGTAATTGGTTAACTTTTTTTCCCTCCGTTCCAAAAAGATAGTCGAGTATTCCATTTAGGTCATCCCAAAAAGATAGTCCAGTCGTCATATCAAGTGTATATTTAAATTTTCATTGCCATAGTTGCCCCTATTTAATTAACGAATTTAGCCCTTGTTTGATACTCTTTATCAAAACACATTATAATCCCACCTACCACTGATTTGACAATTGATTTGACAATTACTCATTTATAACCATAAATTTCAAATTTCTATTAAATCTACACCACTCAATTTATCTCTTTATAATTTCTCTTTATAAATCAACTACCATAAATTGAATCAAACATCCCCTTAATCTATTTTGATGCACACAAATTTTAGGGAAAAGCATTCTACAAATTTCAATTCTTATAATTTAAATTCATTCACACTGTATATAACCATTCAAATTCCTTCTCAATAATTTATATTGGTAATTATTCCTACATCATTAATTAAATGTAAAGGTTAAAATTGGAAGAGCACCTATAAAATTAATGTTCTAACAAAATTACCTACTGTTTCTTCATTTACATAATTTACATAAAATTACCTACCGTTCTATCTTTCTGGACGGAGGTAGTAGGTTTTTTCTTTTTTTTGCTTTTTCCAAGATTACTTTTTTATTTGGGCAAAGTCAAGTTGATATTTTAATCCAAACATATTCAACATAGGTCTCAAATTAAAGATCTTGTCGAATACTTTAATCGAGTTAATTTTTAAGTTCCAATTATAAGTATATCACCTGAAAAAAATTTTCTATGAAAAGCTAATCTTTTTTAAGGGAGCCCCAAGTCTTAGATGGCATTCCAATGTGGAGTACGGGACCCACGCCACCTAAGCAATACAAAATCGCCGCCCAAACCCCCAAATCACGGGCCCCATCCTAAAAAAATTCAATCAGCTGAAATAACCCCCACCCACTTTCAGATACACCCCCCTCTGACCAAACCCAAAAACGATCCCCTCTCTATATTCCTTCCATTCTTCACTGCTAGACTTCTGATTAACCGCCGGCGATGGAGAAGGCCACCATCGTCCCCCTTTTGAGACCGAATGCCCGTCCCCAACTGCCCATCTCCTGTCAGACCCGAAACAAGCATTGGCCGCCTGCGAGCTTTCTCTTTCTTTTTAGGTAATTTTCTATTTGAAATTTTTTGTTGTATTACCCATCTAACCAAAATGTTTCACGAACATCAATGAGGTGAGGAGATGTAAAAAGACCCATATGGAAGCCACAATTACACAAAATGGATTATGTAAAAATGCAAGTTGATCCATTTTTGATTTGGTTCCAAACATAAACATGTCAGCGTTAATAAATCCCATAAAAATGTATTCATTAATTGCACAAAGTTTAATCAATCTAGATATACCATAAGAAATATGGACACATACTAGCATTCGATAAACAATCATGAACAGATGAACTAGCCAGTACCAAGGAAAAGGTAAGTTGAAGAAAATTGTGATTGTTTATCGGATGCTAGTTTGTGTCCATATTTCTGATGGTAAATCTAGATTTATTAAACTTTGTGCAATTAAGGAATGTATTTTTATGCGATTAATTAACCCCGATATGATTATATTTGGAACCAAATCATGAATGGATCAACTTGCACTTTTACGGAATCCATTTTGTGTAATTGTAGCTTCCATATAGGTCTTTTTACATCTCCTCACCTCATTGATGTTCATGAAACATTTCGGTTAGATGGGTAATACAACAAAAAATTTCCAACAGAAAATTACCTCAAAAGAAAGAGGAAGCTCGCAGGCGGCCAACGCTTGTTTTGGGTCTGACAGCTGGGCAAGTTGGGGAGACTGAGAGATTTTTGGGCGACAGGCGTTCGGTCTCAAAAAAGGGACGATGGTGGCCTTCTCCACCGCCGGTGGTCAATCGGCGATCTGGTCGTGAGAAATAGAAGGGAAAGAGAGAGAGATAGAGAGAGAGAGTGTGTGTGTGTGTGTGTGTGAGAGAGAGAGAGGGGGGATCATTTTTGGGTTTTGGAGAATGTATTTGAAAGTGGGTGGGTGGGGGTTATTTCAGCCTATTGAACTTTTTTAGGTTGGGGCCCAGTGATTTTGGGGAATTAGTATTGCTTAGGTGGCATGAGTCCCATTACTCCACATTGGCACGCCACTTAGGACTTGGAGCCCTCTTAAAAAAAGCTTATTTTTTCATAGAAAAGTTGCCCGATAAAATGCATTTAAGTGAACAGTTAACAGCATTAAATTTAGTTTTTAATTTTGACCTATATATCTTTCTTTTCAAACTTATTAATTCAAGTAAATTCTAAATGATATCTACATTTTTTCTTATTTTTTTAAATTGTTGCTCCAGCCAATTTGGCTTCTATCAATAATTTGATTTGATATTATTTAGTTGAACTAAATAATAAAAGAATAATATTATTTATGTAGATTGGAGGTCTAGTTGTCATTTTCTTATTGGTTGTTCAATAAATCAATGATTACATGTATTTATGCATCTCCAACAATCCCTCATTGTAGTAATTAATAACAACTAGACTGGAGAACCTCCAATCTAAATAAATAGCATTAATCATAAGAAAATTGTATACACTACAAAAAAAGAAAGAAAGAAAATTGAAGATATCATTTAGGATTTGCTTGAATTTAAGTTTGAAAAGAAAGTATGAATCAAAATTTAGAAAAAAATAATAATAATAAAACTGATAATTTCATCTATTATTTTTGATGCATTTCGGGTTACATACTTATAATTAAATATTGCAAATTAACTCATGTTAAAGTAGTGGACGAGATCTTTAATTTGATACCTATATTGAATACATTTCAATTAAAATATCGATACGATTTTGTCCAAATAAAAAAGTAATCTTGGAAAGAGCAGAAAAAATTAAAAAGAGAAGATAGAGAAGATATTTATATAATGAAATGGGATTCTTGACAGAGTTCAATTTGCTAAAGACTTTTATTTATTTATTTTTTATTATAGGCCACGATGAAGCTTAAAATAATTTCCAAAAAAAATAAAATAAAAGAAAACAAAATAATGAAACTTAGTTAATGTGAAATAGAGTAAAAGACATAAGGAAGAGAGGGTGTTTGCATGAATGAAGAGAGATAGTAGGATCCATTTTTTTTAGAACTAACCTCTTTTTAATAGGGGTATAATACCCCTTAAAGGGGTGAACAAAATTATACTCTCCAAATAGAGCCGAAACAAAAACTCACAGACAAGTCACAGGGCATGGTCTGAAAACTTTAAGCCCTAAGGGCCCTTCATTGGCTTGGCTACTCACCGACGAAGAAGAAAAGTGCTAGTGGACGAACGTTGAATAGTGGAAACAATGGTGGATTCATGATTGTTATCTTTTTGGTTCGTTTTACTCGACCTTTTACAAGTTACTGATGTTTCTTTTTAAGTTTTTCTTTTGTTATTGTTGAGTTTTCTATTTTCTATTTTGGGGACTGGTAATTGCACTTGATAAGGAACTAAGAGTATTCAGCTAAGAATTCAACAAACTCTCATTTGCTTTGAATTTGATTCATAAGTTTTTTGGTTTTTGTTTCTTATAATATCACTCCCCAAAGTTAGACGTATTCTAAATTTTTGTGTTTTTTTTTTATGTTAGATATTCTTTAATATGAAAATTTTATGCTGCAGACACTACAACAGAATAGAGAAAAAAAGGGAAATACACATCAATTTGTTCAAAAAGCGACGCGTAAAGAAAAGGCAGTGGTACTTTTGAAAATCTCGGCTAAACAATAGGCGTCGGTTCCTCAGGGAACCGACGCCCATAGTCAAACAATAGGCGTCGGTTTCTCTATGGAGGAACCGATGCCTATTGTTTGAAATTCAAATTTCAAAATTTAAAAAATATATATAAAAAAATTAATTTGAACCAATATGCGTCTCTTCCTCCATAGGAACCGATGCCTATTGTTTCAAATTATTATTTTTTTTTTTTGTAATTAGTGCACGGCAACTTTTGGGAATGCGCTTTAGTTCCTATAGGAACCGACACCTATAGTGGTGAATTTTCTATAAAATCTACTCTTTTACAAGACGCATTAGTGATTCCTCCAAAACCAAAGAAAAAATAGATGGCTGGCTCTTCATCTCTCAAAACCCTCAACTCTCTTTATGTTTTCTCCATGGAAACTGCTACTTCTTCTTCCTCCTCCTTTAGCTCTACGAAAATGAAAGCCCTACTCGAAACTTTCATTCTACTCAACTGGTGAGGATAATCCCAGCAACGAAATCAACTGGTGGCTGATTTATTCATCTAGAATTACCATGAGAAGTTCAAGTTGGAGAAACAAGCTAGAAGTGTGTGATTTATTGTGAAAGGTTTTGTCATTAGATTTAAGTTTAGCTTCCTTTGAAGATGAATCAGAAATGAAAAGTTTTAGAAGTGTGTCATTTAGATGCCAAATATATTTTCCTTAGAGCCATTATTTTGCCTTTTTTAAGTCGAAGCTTATTGAGCATTTTCTATTTTTCTTACACATCCTATTTATTACACGGATAAAATTATTAGAACACATACATTCAGAAGAATAAGTGTGTTTATTATTTTTGCTGAGATTCTATGACAAAAAAACTAAAAAAATAAAGAGAATAGGCGTCGGTTGTTACTTTACAACCAACGCCTTAAGTTAAGAATAGGCGTCTGTTGTACATTAACAACCGATGCCTATTCTTTATTTGATTTAAATTTTTTTTAAGTTGACTTTAGGCATTGATTGTACATTAACAACTGACGCCTATTATGTTTTTTTGTAGTAGTGAGATTTTTCTATGATAAATGTAAGTAATTTAGATACAATATAATTAATTTAGAATTTAACTTAGAACAATAAACACTCAATTAGAGCATTTTTATTAGATATCACTATTTATCTATAAGAATATTTTCAGGTTACTGTTGTGAACAGCAAACATTTTTTTTTTTGCCCAAATCGGTTCCTTTTCGCTTGCAACAGAAAACCCCCAAATCTCTCCTCTCTCATTTTCAAAGTCCTTTTTCTCTTCCAATAAAGAGTAAGCTCTGCTCTTAAACTTGTTTGAGTAATTTATGCAAGTGCTTTCCTAGCCAACTTAAAATTAACTTCTTTGAAAATCATACCTGATCTGTTCTTACTACATAAATCTGTAAGTCACTTCTAATGTACGTGTAACGACCCGCTCTACTTTGACATGATATTGTCTGCTTTGAGCCTAGCCCACAAGGTTTTACTGTTAGATTATCACTCAAAAGGCCTCATGTCAGATGGAGTGGGTCTCTTAATATATGAAATGGTCTCCTTTTCTTTACCCAAGTAATGCAGATTGAGGCTATTATAATCACCCCACCTAAAGGGGTACAACGTCTTCGTTGGCTACACTTTCGGTTGGGCTCTACTCTGATTTCATCTGTAACGACCCGCTCTATTTTGAAATCATGTTGTCCCCTTTGGGCTAAGCTCGCACAGTTTTGCTTTTGGGTTCTCACCCAAAAAGCCTCATGTCAGATGGAGTGGGTCTCTTAACTTATAAACTAGGCTCACTTTCTCTACCCAAGCGATGCAGGATTGAGGCTGTCACAATCGCCCCACACCTAAAAGGGACTCAACGTCTTCGTTGGCCACACTTCCAGTTAGGCTCGTCCCTAATACTATATTTAATGACCCGGATAAGTTCCTGGAGTACATCTGTTTGTGTTGGGAGCACCATTTCCTTACAAAACAAATATTTACATTGTAATAACTTGAAAGGTATATATATTCCAACACAACAGGAAAATAAGGAGGAACAACTCAAGGAAATATGTAAAATCTTCATTTATTATTATTTAACAAAATCCTTCGAGAGGAGTACATCAAAGGAGCATCTAGTGCTCAACAATTAGAATGACTAAAGAATAACTCTGAAAAGAAAGCATATACAATATGGACTATGAGAACTATTATAAGCCCTCTTCTATCTCTAGTCATCGTCGTCACTAACCCAACTGCTCAACGCCCTAAACTTCTTGGGTGGAGGGGGTATGTCTTCCCATATGGTTGATGACTCTGGCTCAGAGTTTTCCAAAGCGCCTACTTCTTCATCCTCTTCTGACTCCTCATCCGATTCCTCCTCGGGAATCTCATCCGGAATCTCCTCAAGAATCTCCAGAAGAATCTTCTCGGGAATCTCCTTGGGAGTCTCTTCCTCAGGATCCTCTTCCAGATCATCCTCTTCCAGGGAGAGCTACGGCGCCATACTACGCATACGCTCCCCAATACACTAAGAGCACTTCGCAGAAGAGGTCAAAGTCAACGTCCCTACCTCGAGCCATGTGGAGGTGAAAGTGGATGTTCGTAGCTTCTGTCTGCTCTTCCTCATCAAACGTGTCTATTAAGTGTCTGATGGACTAGGCTGTAGTCGTCTGATATCCAAAGTTCATGGCTCGAGTACGAGCTAAACGAACACGACCCACATGCTCACTCTTTGTCCAGTTAGGGTCAGCTATAAAGTTCTCGTATGCTCACATAGCTGCCTCAGCCTATCCATTTCTGTTATCCTCTGCCATATCTATTAACCCATTATGCAAGATCTAATTAGTTGGGGTCTTAATAACTTTTAGCCATATTTCGAGGACTTGGAAAGAAATTTTCTTTGTCTTTACGTTGGTCACATCTTTCTTAAATTCATATTATGCACATGTTATGCTCATAGCCAGCCCAAACTCTAACAAAAGTTTTCTTTTTTTTATTAGGATATGATAAATACTTTTTAACTTTTTCCGTAGTATCTGTCAGTCTATACCATAAATCTTTCCTTTCTTAAATGCATGCATAAATTCCAGCAGATACAAAATATAACAGTAAAATCATATCCAAGTAAACAGTTCTTGAAAGCTGTAAATAAACTTTTACCTAGAGTTGGTGGCGCGAACGACAGCGGGTGGCAATTAATTCAATATAGAAAGTTTTCTTTTCAAAGATATTCTTTAAGCGAGTCTACAGAAATATAGACCTCGCTCTGATTCCAAACTAGGCTTAAAATAGTTAGAAAGCCAGAACTAAATTTAGGCTCAGATGACTTTAAAACAAAAATAGACTTAACATATTGGGCTTAATTTTAAATTAAACAAAATGGCTTGAAATATTAATTTGGGTTTGCGAAATTTCTTAAATAGTGGACCTAAAAATTAATTGGACTTGAGTTTAATATTTAGAAATAAAATCCAATTAATCATAAACTCGTGTTTTTCTTTAAAGTAAATTAGACAA
Organism: Nyctanthes arbor-tristis; assembly: GCA_963692815.1. Classification (NCBI taxonomy): domain Eukaryota; kingdom Viridiplantae; phylum Streptophyta; class Magnoliopsida; order Lamiales; family Oleaceae; genus Nyctanthes; species Nyctanthes arbor-tristis. The sequence goes on from CAVNYN010209094.1 coordinate 28,220, forward strand.
GCGTTGCGACTTCCTTTAAAATCATTACCATGAGCAATTATAAAATAATGGATTAGGGTGGTAGTGACACACCAGAATTTCCTTAAAACCTTTAAAATGATAATTTTCATTTATGAAAATTTCGGTCATTACAACCCCTTTCTACTTAATTTAATTTCATCCTCAAAATTTAGCTTACTTCTTCTATTAATTCTGGATACTTCTCCAGTATATCTGCTTATCTTTCCCACGTAGCCTCTTCGCTACTATGGCCGCCCCACTGGATCTTAACTAATGGAATCTCACGATTCCTCTACACATGCACTTCTCTGTCGAGTATGGCAGTTGGAGCTTCATTATAAGTCAAATCTTCCCATACCTTAGCTGAATGAACATTGACAACATGACCTGGGTTGGGAATGTACTTTCTCAACATGGACACGTGGAATACGTTATGCACTGCTGAAAGTTTTGGAGGCAATGCTAAATAGTACGCCACGTTTCTAACTATTTCCAGTATCTCAAAGGGCCCGTAGTACCTTGGCCTCAACTTCTCTTTATTTTCGAAGCGAAGCACACCCTTTATTGGCGCCACTTTGAGAATGACCTTTTCCCCAACCTAAAAATCCATGATTTTCTTTTTCTGATCGGTATAACTTTTCGGTGAGTGCAAGAAAGGGCAAAATGTTTACTATAGCTGTGGCCAGCCAGGTCACTTCTCCTGTCAGTGCAGGAATTGTGGGCCAAGCATGGGCACGGATCAGACGAATAAGGGAAAAGGCCATGATCTTCGCCATGACACATGAGAATGCTATGAAGGACCCAGATGTGATAACAGGCATACTATCTGTCTCTAGCATGCTCGTATATGTTTTTATTGACTATGGTGCTACGTATTCATTTGTATCTGTTGTATGCCTAGCTAGATTAAATATGATAGGGGAGAAAGCTGGTAGCGTACTTGAGGTTAGTATGCCATTCGGTGGATTAATCGATACATATGAGATAGATAGGGCAGTACAGATAGACTTTGATGGAATAATAATAAATGCTAACTTAAATGTGATTAGTATGAAAGACTTTGACATAATATTGGGAATGGACTGGTTAAGAGCTAATCGGGCTACCATAATTTATCATGAAAAGGAAGTAGTTTTTTGGAAGAAGTGAAATGAAAAGTTTAAGTTTTATGGGTCTAAGATAAAGGCACTACCCCGCCTTGTCTCAGCCTTTCAAGCGAGGAAGCTTTTAGCAAAGACAGACTATCAGGGGCATTTGGTCAGCCTTCAAGACAAAACTTCTGAAGATATATCCTTGGACAGTGTACCAGCAGTACGCGAGTACCCCAATGAGTTTTCTGAGGATCTGCTGGGTTTTGCACCCGACAGATAAGTGGAATTTACCATCAACCTAATACCATGAGCAGCTTCTATCTCCAAAACTCCTTACTGGATGGCACCGAAGGAGCTGCAGAAGTTAAAAGTTCAACTAGATGTTCTTTTGGAGAAGGGATTTATCAGGCCAAGTGTGTCTCCTTTTGGAGAAGCTTCTATCTCCACTCTCTAGGATTGAAGATATGTTTGATCAGTTGAAGGGAGCAGCTGTAACATCCCGTGAAAATTTCCAATAAACTTTGTTAAACTATAAGACATATGTTATTTTGTAATTAATGGAGTGTGCTAGTTTTGCCAAGTTTATAGGACAATTGTCAATGTTTGTAAATAATTAGTTGTTATTCTTGTCACAAGTGTACAAGGCACGTGTAATTTTTATAATTAATTAATTGCTAATATTGACAAGTGTACAAGACACTTGTTAGATTTGGAATTATGGATTTCAAATGACATTTAAACATATTTAAATCCTAACTTCTATAAAACAAGGCAAATGAATCTTTCCTCACACACCACCAATGGCCCTTCATTCCCCTACAAATATGTAAATTGCTTCCCATTTATAATGTAAGAAAACGAATACAAATTTAATGTTTAAATGCTTTGGCGTAAATTGGAGATACAAGTGAGGAGATAACCTTTGGGAAAAATCAAACTAAAAGGTGAGTAACCACTACTTTGATTCCCTTTCTTTTGTTCATCATGTTTTCATAAGATATGCATGGATTTTTGATGCATTGTTATGGAAAGAAAGATTGGTTTATTGCATCGCTAGTTAATGCTCTACCCGTTTTGAATTGCTTTGTGAAAAATGACCTTGCTGTGTGGTCTTGGTCATTTTGGCTATGTGGTAATCTTTGTAGCCTTGCTGTGTGATCTCGGCCAATTTGAATCTTTGTAGCCTTACTGTGTGGTCTTGGCCAATCATGTCCACACCAGGGGTAGTAGTTTAACTAGTGATAGAGCTCATTTGTGCATCTAAAGGCTTTATGCATTCAATGGTTTTTTGCATCTAAAGGCTTTGTGAACCGCGTGATTTTCTCGAATATGTGTTTTCTTACATAAAAGGTGAATCAAAATATCTAGTTATTCACTGAGTACATTGTACTCACCCCTTCCTTCCCCCTTTTACAACCTTGTAGGTATTGACCTAAAAGCTTCGTGGCCAGATCGTCCGAAGGATGGAGAACATAATGTATGTGATTGAGACTTTGGTGCATGGCCGAGGTTTCATCATGGGTGGCCGCAATAGTTATTGTAAAACGATATTAAATGTAAGGGTGTTTGAATTGTATTTGTAAAGTCTCACCCTCGGTTTTGAATTGAGATATATATTTAAATGCTTCCACTGCCGACATTTCAAGATAGTATGATAATAAAAAATTGGGGTCGTGACAGCAGCTATTTTCTCTAAGATCGACTTGAGGTCGGGCTATCACTAATTGAAGATCAAGTCAACAAGACGAATGCCCTGGCGGTATTCATGGACTTGATGAATAGGGTGTTCCACAAGTACTTGGATAAGTTCGTTATCGTGTTCCTCGATGACATCCTAATATACTCGAGAGCTCAGAACAACACGTTGAACACCTGAAGACCGTGTTGAAAACTTTTCGAAGGGAAAGATTGTACGCCAAATTCAAGAAGTGTGAACGTTGGCTAGATCGTGTAGGTTCTTAGGCCACATAGTGACAGCTGGGGGTTGAGGTGGACCCCACTAAAGTTGACGCTATTACTAATTGGTCTCCACCCATCAATGTCGCTGAAGTGAAAACCTTTCTAGGTTTAGCCAGGTATTATTGGCGATCCATAAAGGGCTTTTCCAAGATAGCGGGTCCAATGACGTGACTCATCCGAAAGCGTGAGAAGTTCATCTGGACAGATAAGTGTGAACAGAGTTTCCAGAAACTGAAGAAGAGATTGGTTTCGGCACTGGTGTTGACGATACCAAATCACTCTGATGGATTTGTAGTCTACAGTGACGCATCAAAACTAGGGTTAGGCTGCATTTTGATGCAGAAGGATAAGGTGATTGCCTACACGTCTAGGCAATTAAAACCCTATGAGGAGAACTACCTAACCCATGATCTCGAACTTGCCGCTGTAGTACACCCTTTAAAGATCTGGCGACACTACCTATACGGGAGTAAATGCGAGATTTATACTGACCATAAGAGCCTCAAGTACTTCTTCACTCAGAAGGAGTTAAACATGAGGCAAAGAAGATGGTTAGAGCTAGTTAAGGATTATGATTGCGATATCCTATACCATCTGGGTAAGGCTAATGTAGTCACAGATACCTTGAGCAGGAAGAGTATGGATCAGTTATCAGCACTTGGTACAGTTCAAGACCAGTTAATCAAGGATTTTGAGAATTTGAAGAACGAAGTAGTCACACCACAAAGACAAAGATTGGCAGTAATTGCTAGTTTGACAATACAAGCCGATTTAAGAGACAGAATTGTTACAGCACAGAGGAATGATGCATTTCTGGAAAAGATAAGAGCTGGGACCGGAACAGGAAAGAGATCGGAAGAGAAGGGGTTTGAAATCGGTACGGATGGAGCTCTTACATTCAACGGCTGTCTTTGCGTACTCATAAACAATGAGCTTCAGGATCTGATTTTGACTGAAACCCATTCCACCCTATATGCTGCACATCCAGGAGGTACTAAGATGTACCGAGACTTGTACGAAACCTTCTGGTGGAGAAACATGAAGAGAAGTATCGCCAAGTTGTTGCAGAATGCCTGGTGTGCCAACAAGTGAAAGCTAAGCATCAGCGACCGTCAGGGTTGCTGAATCCTTTAGAGATTCTGGAGTGGAAATAAGAAAAGATTTCTATGAATTTCATAGTGGGTCTCTCCAGATCGGCAAGTATGCAAGATGCCATTTGGGTTATCGTAAACTGACTCACAAAATCTACTCATTTCCTGCCAGTCCGTATGAGTCTCCACTTCGATTAGCTTGCTTAGATTTATATCAAAGAAATTGTGCGACTCCATGGAGTGCCGGTATCTATTGTATTGGACAGAGATCTGTAGTATACTTCAAGGTTTTGGAAGTCATTACAAATCACAACGGGCACAAAGTTGAATTTTAGCATAGCCTACATCCCTCAAATAGATGGACAGTCTGGAAGGACCATCCAGATATTGGAGGACATGCTAAAGGCATGTATTTTGGATTTGGGTAGTAGTTGGGAAACTCATTTGCCAGATCGGAAGAGCGTCGTGTAGGCCTACAACAATAGTTTTTGGGCAACCATTGGCATGGGCCCATACGAAGCTCTATATGACCGACGATGTCGTTCACCAATTTATTGGGACAAAGTCGGTGAGTGGAAGATGCTGGGGCCTAAGTTAGTTAAGAAGATAGTTCAGGCTATTGAGAAGATCAGGACAAGGATTAAGGTTGCACAGGATCGATAGAAAAGTTATGCGAATTAGAAAAGGAAAATCATATATTTTCTGGTCGGGGAAAAGGTCTTTCTCAAAGTGGTGCAGTAGAAGTGTGGTAGGCCCATAACCCACAGGTCCCAGGATCGAAACCTGGCTTTGATACCAGACGTTGGGCCCCAGTAGTTGGGATGATTGTGCAGCCTCAATCCCACATCGCTTGAGCAGAGAAAAGGAGACCAATTTTTAAGTTAAGAGATCCATTCCATCTGACATGAGGCCTTTTGAGTGGAAGTCCAAGAGCAAAACCGTGCAAACTAGGCCCAAAGCAGATAATATCATATCAAAGTGGAGCGGGTCATTACAGTATGGGTGTAAGTTTGTTACACCATTTGCAAAGTTTCTTTCAGCGCCAGTGATTTTCCTTTTCTTTTCCATGCCGATTAAAGGGTTTCACGCTAACAAATATCATTCCTAGGCATTTTTATTTTGCTTAATTTTAGATTTTGGGGTTTTTATACAGGTTTCTTGTTTTGTGAAGTGCAACGGCCTATTGTCTTTCGTTGGAGTTAAAGGTTAATTTCTTTCCCTCTATGGTCAAATTAGAGTTAGTTGTAGTTTGTTCTAGGGTTATTGAAATTTGATGAAATTTGATGCGCACAAAGTGTTTGATAATTTATCTACCTTGATTTCTCTAAGGCGAAATCAGAATTAGTGGTAGTTTGTCCTGCGGTTTTTGGAATTTGATGCACACAAGTTGTTTGATAATTTGTTTAAATGGAAAAAGTATTTAGGAAGAGTTAAAGTGAATCTTAACGGATGTGTTTCCATTCACAAAAAATGATGTACATATTTTATCAGGGAGCTAAAATAATTATTAATAACCAGGGTTTTTTTTTTAAGAAAAATTACCAATGCTTTTAATCCAACCAGAAATGATTGGAGTTAGCAAGAAATGGGTCAAGCAAAATCTCAGGGCCATAAAACTATTTTGCTTTGAATATGTGTTTGATAAAGTTGCAGAGTACATAACAAAGCATTAAATTTCGTGGGTTCAATGGGGGGTAAGAATAAAAAGGTGTTTTGTTGAATTTGCGTTGGAATTTATGGTTCAATTTTGCAGTTGAGGAAAGTATTTAATAGAAAAAGAAAAGGAATTTCTCAATGTAGTTAAGAAGTTGCCATATTTCACCGTAACAAGTTATATACTTGAGAACTCAAACTTGAAATTCCTAACTTCAGCATTTAGATGAAGTTTATTTGCAGTAGTAGTTAGAATGTTTAACAGTTAAACCAAAATGAAGGTTCAACTTAGTTATCAAAGTGAGAGAATGAAATAATACAACTGGTAGTGTCTTCACCATTAAATATTAATGCATTGATTTGGACATATTATTGGTCGGAATAGATAGACTAAATAGTTTCCTGATAACTTGGTATCTGATCGATCTATAGAAATGTATTATTGTTTGGGAGCTTCGTGTAGTTGGCTAGGAAGTGAGCTACAGTGCTGAGTATGTGCCCAATATCAAAAATGGTTATACAGTAGTTATACAAAAGACGAGGAAGATAGCCCAACAAATAAGCCTGTAGTGTGTAGCAGTTACAAAATTAGTGAGCTAGGTAAGATACTACTCACTATTGACAACCCGACTTCAAAGAAAAAGAAGCTACTTTACCGGTTCAAGTTCATTACCTATGATAATTGAATTGATGATCCAAGTGTTGGTATCAACTTTGTTTGGTTTTCAAACGTTACGGTGCTTACACCTAAACTCAAGATCTCAGCATCTTTATTCGGTTAAGGGTTGGCCTTCTAAATAGAGGGTTTGTTTATTAGATTGTGTTGCTTGACATTCTGTTTATAGATTGACTTAACATTTGTTTACTCTTTAGAATTGGTGTTGAAGTAGGAATGCTTGATGAGATGATATATAGTTGTATGATAGCAGAACTCTATGCTTCAGAATTTTATTTTGTGTGTTTCTTCTTGTTGTACATTAACTTTACCTACTATACATTCTATGACATGTTTGAAATCATTTCAACATCAACTTTGCTTCGTTAACAATCATTAGCATCGAGTAGTAGATGATCCAGGTAGTCGACCGTGGCAATTTTGCAAATAGTCGCATCACAACCTTCATCGTTCTTGACATACTGAGTATCGGTGAATTCTGGCACTTGACACCACTACAGTGTCGCTGACATGCTTTTGCCATATATATCTATATATATACATTATATGTTATATATTATTATTATATTTATATATATAAAGTCACTTAAGTGACACTCTTGAGTTTCCCGCCTAAAATCTGCGGTCATTGATGCGGTATGTCCTGATTTTTTAATTATATTATATTATATTATATTTTTTTATTTTTTTATTTTTTTGATTTTTGGCCTTTCCCGGCTTCCTTATCTGGTCCTTAAATCATGTTCGGATCCAAATTGATTATTCTTGATCTCTTCCAATTCTAAGATACCTACCATTTTTGGTTCCTCAATTCCCTTTTTGTTACCAAGTTATGAATGAATGAATCAAAATAACACTTTTGTGTTCTTCACTAGATCCATGCGATATGCCATGGATTCATACCACAAATAATCTCTTCTCCTCCACCTTTTACTGCAACAGTGTAGGCTGGAAAAGTAGGTGCGGCGCAGGCCAGAGTTTGGACTATGTCGGGCTTGAGCTTAATTTTGAAAAGGTTCGTTCTATAGTTTGCATTATTTTGCGTCTGATATTGAATTGATTTCAACTCAATTCTAGATTTTGACCCAAATGGCCTCTCACGTTCTTGCTGCCTTGAATTTAGGATATTTGTTTTGAGAGTTGTTAAATTGGTTGGATATATAATTTTGTTACTTTTGTTAATTTTTCCAATACAATAGATTGTGCTAGATTGTGAATAGCCGAAGATAACCAAAAAGCAAAACTAACAAAATTTGTGACTGACGTTGCAAGGAAAAATAGTTCCCACATAGGGATCAAATGCTTTTTTATGCAATCTATCTTTCAACCTGATGGCTATGACCAAATGTAGGTTCCACAAGAACTTTGTAGCTCATTTGTTGCAAGTTTTCACTATTATCGTACATTGACAAAAACATTTAAACTTAATTACTTTTGTTTTAGTTAGGCTGAAATGTCTAAGGAAGAGAAGAACAAAATCTCTCACCGTCTCTGGTCTCTCAATTTGATGAAATCCTACTTTGTTGAGGTTAAATATCCTACTTTGTTGAGGCTAAAAACACCTTCAAGATGGAGCCGAGTAACCAAGGGTGAGGTACATGCTTTCTTGGAACCGCATATATTGATTTAGAAAAAACTGAAATCCATCCAAATAGAAGCATTGGCCAATGAATTACTTTGCTGGTAGTGTACAGTTGTTTTCATTTTTAAAACAAAATAAATCAGTTTTTTGGAAACACGTTTTATCAAAACCAGCTGCTTCTTTTTGGGGCCATTGGATCTTCAAGGTGCATCCCAGCTGTCCATCTCTCATATAAAAGGTCTTTGGTTCTCAGATTAGGGTTAATGGATTCTTACGCCTTGTTTTTGGCTCTCTACTGTATATCTTTGATTTAGGGTTCTCTCTCTTGTAAATTCTTTGTGAAACTCTTTGTGAGGTACGGTTAGATCTTAATGGAGATTATGTTGTAGCCTCTTGTGTTATCCTTTGGGTTGTAAGCAGTAGGGATAAGGGGGTTTTTGATCTCTTGTTTTCGATCAGTTTTTGTGAACATTTTGTAAACTGAACTCTATGGTTATAGTGGAATCGAAGCTTACCGTGGTGGAGCTTCAAACGGAGATGTAGGCGGTGGTGCCGAACTCCATGCCCTTCGGGGCGAACATATCATTGTCTTCTTTTCTTTTGCTTTCCAGTTTTTAGTGTGTCTTAGATGTTTTTCAGAGTCGATTATTATTACAGGTAGCTTAAGAAAATTTAGAGGTTTGTATTTAGACAATCATGTGATGCTAAACTTGCCAAACAATGCTAACCTATTGTACTTGGTCGTAAATGTTTCTTCAAGAAATTTTTCAATTAGGATGCTAGCTTAGGGTTTATCAGACCACTAAAGAATATCTATCTATAAGAGACATTGTTTTTGAGGAATTGGACATCGGCCTAAAATAAAGTAGATGAATTTTGATATAATTGCTTATATATTCTTGATGCATTTAGAACATTCAGAATTATTTGCTTAGACACTTCTCAAATAATAGTTGAGTTTCTAGAGTCCTTTTATCACTACAAAAAATGTTGCCTGTAGTAGCGACTATGTCGTCGCTATAGGCCGAAATGTCGCCGCTACAGGCCGATCGCGACAATTTTTCGCGACGACAATTTTGATACTATAGGCCCGTACCTGTAGCCTTCTAGCGATGACTACTTGACCTGTAGCGATGACACCTATAGCGACAACATCAGTGTCATCGCTATAAACTCTACGGTTTTGGGCCACAAAAAAATTTTGACCCGACCCGTGACTCAGCCCAACCTACCCCTGTGACCCGACCCATCTTTGTCATATTTAATTAAAGCATTATTTCGCCTTTGCCAAGACTCAAACCCGGGAGCTCCTCTTCACACCCCATGCCCTTCACCAATTGAGCTAAAGCAACTTTCAATTCAATACTTACAATTAAAATATATATTATATAAATTATTATAACAATTACGACGAACATGGTATCTATAGTAATGAAAATTCGTCGGTATAGGACTCAACAAAGGTGGGAAATCTTCCCTCCAATCGTATAGCGACGACTTTTCGTTTATATAGATATCGCCGCTATAGATACTACATTGTAGCAACTACTTTCTGCGCCGTTGGAAATGGTCGCCGTTGTAGGTGACATTTCTTGTAGTGTATCTCCCTTCTGTGTCTATGTTACTTTGTGTTAGGTGGTCATCTTTAGAACATCTGCCTATATTACAAGACCTAACTTTAATCCCTCCTAAACTGTGGTTCACACAACATGTGAGGAGTCAAGGTTTATCTCACAACAAGAATGTGAATCCAATCTTTACAGAGGTGTCTGCTAATATAGTACTTCGATAGGTTAGTTTTAGTTTGCTTATACATGACCCTCGAGTTTGGTCTTAATTGTATTTCTAAGGTTATGGCTGTTTCAACTGTTTTTAAGGTACTTTCTGGTGCACATACATGCTAAGCCGAGAACCTTCCTAAGTTTGAAGTCTAGTTTCTCACGTTTTACTATAATGGTTTTGTTAATGATTGTTTCATGCTTTATTTCTTTGTGCTGCCTAATCATTTTTAAGAAATTAAGAAACCAATAAACTGACTTCTTTTTGTAAAATACATGCTCACTTGCTAACAGGGAACCAAGCTTTCCTCACAGGAAGCTCTTAAGAAAGCCATGGGAACTTTTAAAAAAGAATAGTCTGCTAAGGAGGTTTTGAAACCAGCATATATATTCAGAAACAAGAATATTATGATGATGGAGGTGATACGGTGGAAAATATCTAGGTACAGGTGATAGAGGTGGTGATGGGTTTGGTGAATCTAATGATGAAGGTGTTTCTGGGATGTTGGATGAGTTTGCACAAGTAGTGTTGGCAACTATTGGATTTGTGTTTCTGGTACTCTCTTCCCTCCGTCTTCTTTGATATGCGTTTCGGATATGTATTTGGATGAGTTTGATATGTACCGGATTTGGTGTAAAAATTGGTGTTATGTATTAGGGATATGTTAATGAGCCGGATTTGATCTACCATTGATGGATTAATAAGTTCCTTGGAATACAGAGCTGTGAGTTCCTTTTTTTGGTGTTTTGGGAAGGGAGGGCGTATGTTGTATAATATTTGTGTTGTTTAGTTCGAGTAAATTGTTTTTTGAAGGGTTCAGTTTGTTTATGTCAATTTTTGATTAACATTGTCATAGAAATTAAATTTGGTTTATAAAGGACACTTTCTTCCACCTCTTCTCTTTCTTTTGCTTTGGCATTTAGTTTCTTTTTAAATAAACTGAGTCAATCATGTATTAGCATACTATAGCTTGGGAAAGGGGGAAAAAAGAGCACCATAGTTTGGAATCATAATTTATAAAAACAAGTGTCAATTAACGTATTTTAATAAGTGTTAATAAACTCTTCATTAAAATTAGTTAACAAATACTAGAAATAGAACAATAGGGGCAGTTCTTTCAAAAAAGGGAAAAAATTTTTAAATATATTGCCGGATGAACATTAGCAAATTATGACATAACATGGTTGGGAATCTTAATTGTCAACTGATTTATTTTAATAAATTTACCAAAGAATGAAACTTGGCACTAAAATTAATTAACAAATTAATTAGGATATAACATAATTGGGAATCTTAATATATACAAGGGAAAGTGTCAACAACTAATGTATTTTAATAAATCCACAAAAAAATGAAACTCGGCATTAGAATTTTAACAAATGCTAGACACTAAAAAATGACATTAAGATTAGCATTTGTTTCCTTTTTCTTTTTGTTATTCTTATATACATATATATATATATATATATATATATAAGGTTTTGTTCACCCACAAGACTCTCATGAGGTTACACCATGAGAGGCTCATGTGGTAGCTGACGTGCCCAGATGACTGGGTGATATATATAAAAAAAAAAAAAAAAAGAGTCAAATTTCTGATTCCCATCCCTGAACAAGTCACTTAACCCACTCCCCCAAAATCAGAACCCGATATGCACTGTTCCCCCCTCTCTCCACCCCCTATCCGGCGACGGAGCAGGACCGTCCGGCGAACGGAAACTGACGCAGACCACCGGCCGTCGCCTGAGAACCCACCGTCGACTCCCAAAAATCTCCCTCTCTCGCTCTCAACCAAGTGCCCAACCGAGTCTGACCACCGCTTTCCCTCTTGACTGCGACCCGATTCCGGTAAGGCGGACCAGTGAAGCTGAACGGACGGTAAGGAAGAACCTCCGGGGACGCTTCCACACCTGCAGTTGTTTTCAGACAGCCTAACGGTAAGGTTTTGTTTTGATTTTTTCTTGCTGTGCTATTTCGATTTAACGAAAAATACATAAATACATCTATGCTAATTATGGGGCTCTGCAGGTGGAAACATCATTTCTTGAAGTTTGCTTTCTATTTTAGTATTTATGTTAATGTTCTTTGTGGTTCTTGTATATAATTATAATTTACAGGGAATTTCAGTGATGTGATGTTAAAAACAATATATACATATGGAAGTGTAGAAATTGCTGTTTGATGGGCTGAATATCAAAATTTCAGAACATAGCCATATTCCCTATGATATATGTTAAGCTAAAGATGAGATTGTTTTAAACATTGAATATGATAAAAATGATAAATTAGAGGGAATGCAAGAAAGGATATATTGACAGAAATATGTATGTTAGTGCCTATATCTATTAGTGTACTGGTAAGGTTGTTTGAATCGGGGATGCAAGAATAAACTTTGAGTATCATGTTTGTTATTTTGAAATATATAATAGTGTGTCTAGTTCATGTCTTTGGACTTCTGTAGGATTGTATGAAAACACGGAATCATTACACGTGTTTATTTCGTTGGTCTTTCTTTATTTTTTTTTTTTTTTTTATGGGCATTTGAGCAAAGAATGAAATGCACAGTTTTAAGAAGAAAAATCATTGACATATTTGGGCAAATTCCATGTGTTATGCTCTGTTATGCTTATTTAGGAAGACAACTTCATATATATCTATGATGGAGACTTTTATCTTTATCTTTTTTTAGTCCTTGCCTTAAATTTGGGGAAAATCCATCTGTTATGCTCTGCTCCATTTGTTTAATTTGGGCAAATTCCATGTAGTCAATGGACAATCATAATAGATGTTAAAAGGTTTTTGTCAAAAGAGCAATACAAAGTTCTTAAAAATTTAATGGACAATTCTTTCTTTTTTTCCCACTTTCTGTTGGTGAAAGTTTGGGACTCCACTTAAGGGATAAATTTAGAGGGATTGTAGTAACACTGAGGAAATAGTTGTTCTTGAGTGATGTTGATTGAACTGTGTATCAACGTGGTATGATTGTGGCATTTCATACTATATTCCAGCCAAATGGTTGATTTAATTTGGGCAGATTTGGCATTTCATACTCATTGATAAACAATGTATATGTATGTTTTAGATATTCATGTAATGATACCATGGTGCTTTTTGGACGAATTATGCAAAAACATGTTGCTTTGCTTGGCTTCTCATATATTCTTTTTTTCTTACATCCAGGTTCTCTGATTAGACAACATGGTGAAATGAAAAATACCGTCAACCAAGATTGGAATCCATGTCGGGGCCGATTATATCCCCTTTTGTTAGTCTGTGATGTGGCAACTAGGAATACTATGTAACAATTAAGGCATATTGCTATGTAGTTTGTTATCATGTTATTTAGTTTCACATATTTCTGCACTTTTTTTGGGTATGTGGTGTAGTTGTTTTGGATGTGTGCTGAGTTGGATTGGAATACATAATATTGATATGTATGTTGCTTGGCTTTGGTGGATTTGTTGGTTTTTGTTGACATAGATGACATGTAAACGGTGTGGAAATGCTCGAATTTCATAGGAAACTCTGTCGAATTTTCAGGCTATACCAATGACATGTACGACGTAGGTCTATGTAAAAGTCAGAGATTGGGTTTTAAGTTGAATAAGAAGCGTGTGAAAATTATAGACTTGTTAAAATATAATAACCCCTCAACTAATGCAAGACGGGTATGAACTAACTTTCATAATCATAAAAACAACTATTCCATGTCTTACATCCAAATAATTACAATAAGAGGAAACAATAAATAAGCAATACTTCTCTTAAAGTTACAATTGGGTTAGATGTTTAACATCAAATGTCCTCAAACTAGAAAAAGGAGAAAAAAGCTAATCTAAAATTACACAAAAACAGCACCAGCCATTCAAAAAATAAAAACTGCATCAGCAGCCCCTTTTAGGGAAAATCAGCAGCATCCACAGAACACCAGCAGCAACCATTTCCAACAGTTTTAAGAAGAAAAATCATTGACATATTTGGGCAAATTCATATTTATATGTGCGTGTATATATATATTATACACTGGGATATAGGGGAGGGGAGGCAGTTTTTTTCACCCATGAGAGTCACTCGGGGTTTCACCATGAGAGGGGGAGGTGGCGGCTAACATGGCGTTGTTGACTGTGTAAGTTAATAAAAAAAAGGTCAAAATTTCTGAATTTTGAATCCCTAAATCTGGCCACAAGCCCCGAAGCTCAGTCTCCCTCCTCAACCTGTCCCCTCTCTCTCTCCCCAACCAACCCCCCACCCTAAAACTTTCCGGCCTACTGAGGATACGACTGGCGAACGGCGGAGGAGACAACCTGCATTGTATTGGTCGTAGTGGACGGTTTGGGAGGAAGGGTGTTGCCATCAATTTTGTCACCAAGGACGATGAGCGCATGCTTTTCGACATACAGAAATTCTATAATGTGGTAGTTGAGGAGCTGCCAGCCAATGTTGCTGATCTTCTGTAATGTGGTTTTGA
>CAVNYN010209096.1:0-10126 GCA_963692815.1 Nyctanthes arbor-tristis
GTTGGACTGATTTTTAAATGTCACATTGGCTGAAATAGGAGAGAAGGGCTGGGAATTTATATTGTTACTTTGAAGTTGTGTTTCATGTGTTATCAATTTTTCATGAAGCTCTTCGAAAGAAATTGAGGTTTCTCTTGCTCGGACAGCTTCGCAAAGTCCATTTTATTCTCGACCAAGACCACGTAAAATTTGAAGGGTAAGTTCATCCAGGTCAGGGATCGAGTTCATGAGGCTGAGACTATCAACAATGCTTTTGATAATGTGTATGTACTTCGTAATAGAGGCGTCACCCTTTTGAAGGGCACTCAATCTGCTTTTCAGATTTAAGATACGTCCACGAGATGGTCTCACGTACGTGTTTTGAATGGTACTCCAAGCTTCTTTAGAGGATTTGGCAGCTGCTATAAAAGAGAGAAGATTAGGGGACATCGAGCTAACTATTGCATTAAGTGACTTTTTGGCATTAGCTATATACATATACTGCTGATCATATATCTTTATTTTTGTAATAATACTATCACAGATGATCAATTTGCGTCATGTTGGATCAGCTAAAGCAACTGATGATTTATATGCATTAGCATGTGTCCAGACACCTGTGTCAACTCCTACCTTGGTTGTATCGTCAGTGGGATCAAATTTTTGACAGAAACACGAGCTGATAGGCGAACAACTCAAAATAGTGGCATTTGTGTTCCAAGAAACCATAATAATGAGGAAGCAAACTTCTTTGATGTCCTCGTTGATGTGTTAGAGTTAGGTTACTTAAATGGGCTATTTGTATATTTGTTTAGATGTAAGCGGTTTGAGACTAACAAAAAGAAAAGAAAAATACAAGAATATTGTAAGATTATTTGTATATGCTGGAAGTGAATGGTACAAAAATGATGCATTCATACTTGCCTCTCAAGCCCAACATTAAATATTTTACATTCAAGACCCCAAGAATGGACCTAACTGGAGAGTTGTTAAGAAGGTTTTTCATCGCCACTTGTTCGACAAAGTAGAAAAAGGTGATGGACAAGGTGATGATGATCAAATGGTTCCACAAGAAGACGACTCTTCAACAATTCAATTGAATTCTATATTACCAACAGATCATGACTCATTGTCTTTTGCTTGTAATGATATCGAACCAATCATCATTGCTAACAATAGGATACATGATGTAATAAGAGTAGCTCCCCTTGAGGAGTATGATCTCGTATCTAAGGATGAAGAAAATGATGAATTTATAGAGCAGCAGAACGGCGAGCCTGAGTTAGATAAAGATGATTCTGATGATGGTGGAAATGATAGTGACACTAATGATGATGACTTAGATGATATGGTTTAGAGTAAATGGTTTTGCTCTTCTTCTTGTATTATGTGCCAGTAAGTGTTTAAGTGTGCATAAGGTAGACAAATCCATAAATTTTTTTACTATGTTTGTACATCTTGATGTATTTTAACTTTCTTGTTTATATAGTTATGTGTCCTGTTTTAGACCATGCTCTTGATAGTTCTACAATATAGTCAGAAAACCCAACACTAGATATGTATGTAAAGTTTTTTGTTGAATTGTAACATAAATAATCAAATAAATATCATATATTATTTCTTCCATTATTATAATTTTGCTTTTGGTTTTTTTTCTTTCATAGAGAACTTTGAGAAAAGAAAACGAGTTGCTACACAGAGCTTACGTATTGAGGATATTGTCAAAGCTTCTAGAAAACTACAAGTGGAATTCAATAACATTGGAGATGCTGTTGGTATAATTGCATCTAATTGGGCTAATGAAATTGGTTTCATTGCTCGTTCTATGACTCCTTTAGCTGTGAAAAGTTGGCAAGATATTGATGAAGCTCACAAGACGCCCTCTTAGACCAAGACGCCCTCTTAGACCATCTGAATGTATATCTCTTTCAATTTATATGTTAACTTGTTTTAATATGATTTTTTGCAAATAATTTGCTAATTTTCATGAAGAATAAATTTGAGTCCGAGTCAAGCAAGTTGGTCAGAGATGGCACCGAACGTTTAATGTATAAAAAGTGGAAAGAGTACCGTAGTAGACTCTACAAGAAATTTCAAGAAATGGAAGGTGATAAGGATCTTGTAAAAGCAAAAAAAAAAAAAAAAAAAAAAAAAAAAAAAAAAAAGCCTGATTCCATATCTGACATAAAGGTTTGGAAAATCCTTTGTGATCTTTTTGCTAGTGATGAGTGGAAGGCTAGTATCCTCTAGTTTTGGTATCGGCAATGTTAATTTCCTGGATGTGAGCAATACTGTTTTTGATCTTGCTTGGATTGATTTTTTTTTTCTCCCAATTGTATGATTTTGCATTTGTTACTCATACATTGTAGTGGAGTTTGAAATTATTTTTTGAAGAATAGATGGGTGTGAGCAATAGTTTGTCTCTTCTTAGATTCTTTTTTTTTTCTTTTCCAACTGTATAATTTTGAATTCGTTACTCGTTCATTGTGGTGGATATTGAAATTACTTTTTTGACAAAGTGGATGATGTTGGCTTTTGTGGTTAGATGTTTTGTGTTATTTGAGGATTTTCTACAGGTTGGTGATATATCCAATTTACAGGGGGTCTTTGCTGGAATTTTTATAGGATTTTATGTTCAAATATATGTATGGTTTATGTATCAAACGTCAGTTTGTGGAAATTTGTAGCATTCTCTATTGATGGTGACTTGGATCTTGGATTCTAGAAAAAGTATGAAGCGAAAAAAAAAAAAAACATGCAAAGAAAAAATTGGTAACTCTTCAAGGTTTGAAATTTTATGATGTACATGCACATGAAATGGTAAGTCATCTGGGATGATAAGTATAATATGTTGATTTTGTTAAGTAATTACTAATTTGTTTTATTTTTTTGGGGGAGGGGGAGGGAAGGGATCCAGAAATATAAGAATTACGAGGATACATTGAGTTTTTCTACGAAATGCATTGCAAAAATGGACGATGGACAAATGAAGAGGCAGAGTCATGTTAGTTAAGAACTTTGGCTTTGTCTAAAAGTAATGGTAAATGTTTTAAATATCATATTAATTGATGCTTTATACCACGACTTTACATAATACAATGCGTGAGTTGCAAGCTTCCAATTAAGCGTCTCAACTGGAATCAAATGAAGAGACTGTGCAGTTGAACGAATCAGATATTTGTGCATAGGTTTTGGGGAATAGATATAGCTATCTTGAGAAGGATAAAATATCAAAGAAGGCGAGATTGGAAAGTTGTGCTACCTGTGAAGAGAATGCTACTTTGTGAGATGAGGTCAAAGATTTTCATTCTCAGTAGATGTTTTGAAGGCATTGGTAAGTCACATCCCTGAAGAAATTCTTCGTCTAGTCGAGAGTGAAGCTCCTCCATCTAGTGGTTCAAATGATGATAATTAGCTATGATATTCTACCATTTATTTTGGTTGATCTTTTAGCTTATTGTAGGATGTGTGTTGATCTATGACGGTGGAAGATTTATTGTTATGTTTTAGTTTTTATGAAGTATGAAAACATTAGAAGATGTTATTACTTTATGTTTAAGAATGGTAATCGCACGTATTGACAGTGCTATGTGATTGATTGAAGTGGATGGGTTTTGGGAAAATGAAATTGAGTTTTACTCATACCTATGTTCATTATAATTAGCCACGTTTTATTTAATATCGTTTCGGTATCATTTTTACAATGAGATTTTAGTTGATATTTCGTAGTAGATAACATACTACGACAACAATTAGGTTACTGATACAACATAATATGTTGTATCAGCAACCAAATTAATACCTACTACTACCATATAAAATCAAAGTTCAAGACAATTATTATTATACGACGACCAATTACGTAGTTGTTAAAACAATCTATGACCCATTACCAGTTGCGTTAATTAGCTTTCATTGACCAATTATTGGGTTGTCAAAACAATCTACAACCAATTACTAGTTGAGTTAACCGGCTTTTGTTGATCGAAAATATGAAAGCACAACGATAACTATGGACGTTGATAAAATAATATGTTGCCAAAAATACAGTTGCCAACTAAATATCTGGTTGTAGAGAAGGAAACTAACCAAAATAGGTTGCATCACACTGTTTTTTGTCGACCAATCTTGTAGCTAGAATGACAACCTAGACGTGTGCTCTTCCGATCTTGATTGGACAATGAAGTATATAACGATGAGAACTTAGTTCCTGAAAGTTTGATATTCAACGACGACCTCTTTCCTTGGTAGGTGAAAACGTTTCCCAGCCAGGTCTTGTCGACCAGAAGCCAACAAAGAATTTTTGGTTGGGAAAGAAGAACAATGACCAAGCTGCCGTATTCTACAACCAAAAGATTGGTTGATGAACGCGATATTTCCTTTAGTTGTATGTGTGCATCCTAATTTCATTGTCACTCTATAGTTATTATTATATTTCGATTTCAATTTGTTAGTGGTTCATTCTGTGCATTGTACGAGTGCTACTAATTCGAATAGCTACTCTGATTACATAGGTGTTAAAAAATCTAATAGAGAAGCAACTAATCTTAGTATTTTAGATTTGGTGAAGTTATATAATTTTGAAGAACATTAAACTCTTAGATATTTGCTTTATTACTTTGAATGTTTATTATGTAAAGTCGATAAAAAATGACAATCTATGGAGAATCAAGAATGGTTGTGTATTTTCTACAAGTTTCTCGAATATAAGTTATTTTTTTATATTTTGTATTATGTTTATGGGGTATTTTGTTACAGTGTCTGTGTACAATGTAAGATTCATGGAACTAACTACTAAACTTCATGAATCTAACTATTAGACTTTCGATTTATATGGCATGCGAATTCAATTAAATATGATATTTCAATAGTTAGGGACTCAGTTTTTTGACATGATTTGTGCGCTAGTTCTTGAGATATATGGGGTGAATGTTAAAGAACCTTTTGAATAATTAACTGGCCTGTAAAAAAAATGATTGGTGGAAGATAATATGATCCTCTATGGTCGTATGTTCTATAAACTATTTTCATTTTTTATTATTTCAAATAATAAACATAATAGTTATTTTTTTAAATGTAACATTTTGTAACTCTTAATAACCATTATATATTCCTATTATTGTCTTCCGTTATTGATATAAACCAATAGATATTTCGCTCTTCCGATCTATGGGTTCCATAGATGTTTATACATATTTCCTTAATATTTAAATTGTTAAAGATACTATAGCCTTTCTATTATGTGGCATTTCTTAATGATCTTGGATTTCATTTATCTAAACGTAAATTGTAGAACATGGATGCATTCCATAATACCAGTTTGAAATTCAACTAACAATTCTTTGATCTTAATGTACGCTGCACACAGTAAGTAGCCAAATTCTATATATGAGGCCCGTAATGCTGGATTCTATTAAGCAATAAATTTTGATCTCAATTTTCTTTGTTCAATGCACACACATTACCAATGAAATATTTTTTAATTGCTTCTCCTAACAGTATTGGTAAAACACCTATATGTGCTCATTATTCAAATAAAGTCTTATGAATATAATTTACAGTCTTAATTTTCTTTACATTAACATATGTAATGTGAGTTTCAATAGATGAGTTGACACGGGCTCTTGGAAACAATTAAATACGAAATAGAGAATCTATTACATACTGCTAGCCAACTTAGGATGCACATAACTACCTATAGGTCGTGTATTTTAGTTTCTTTTGACTTCAACCCTAACAAACACGGTTAAGCTACATTATATGTATGTGTGTGTGTGTGTGTATATATATATATATATATGAAATTTCTCTAGAACTGTTGCACGGGTGGAAACCTAGTTTGTTACTTAATATATGTTGTTTCTCTCAAATTTTTTGTGCTAATATGTTGCGATTATGGGGAAATATGGCAGATGTCATGTCTCACAGTGGAGAATATGGTGGTGGTGAATCACCATGTGGACCAAGCAAGAAGGTAGTAGAACAGTGTGAGTCTGGTGTGCACCCATCCAATGTGGAAAAATTATGAAATTTCAGAATTTTAATTATTACATTTGAGAGACAAAATTAATTAAATACTGAATTTTTATTGGTTGTATGTGTACACATTTTCTGTGCTTCAATGCATATATATACATAAATTCATTGTGTACAACTTTTACAATAGGATCAAAAACAATTAAGTTGACTGGAAAAAGAACTTTGATAGGCGATGAAAACTAAATTATACTATCTTGAAATACAATAAATTCGTCAGTTCTTGTCTACTGCAGCGCCAGAGATTTCAAAATGAATCTGTTGATTATTTGCCTTTAATTATCAGTTTGCAATTGTATGTGCTTTGAAACTCGGCCTCACCCTAAACCTGTCTCTCCTTTTCACCCCTTTTGTTACGATATGAACTTTCCTAAAACTATTTTCTATTACGTGTTCGGTCAAAGTCCAATCCATAAAGGTGTCAAAGTAAATAAATTAATTATTGAAGGGCTTGTATGAAAATTATTATGGATCAAGGGCCAACTTGTACAACTTAAAAAGCTAAGGGGTGTTGAGTGCAAGTTTCCCTATTTGAATCGAGAATTCTTGCATTTGGAAGTAAGCACACTAAACACATACTACATTTACGAGTTTCTACTGAGAGGGAAGAATTGGGAGAGGAGGGAAGAAAGAGAAAGAAAAAGAAAAAGAAAGTCAAAATGGGAGAAAATTGTGGGTTTTGCACTTGGTTGGCATTGTCTAGCTTCTGGGCTTTTGATTTTCTTCTACAAATCAAAAGAGGTAAGTCAAGAAGTGATTTTTAGGGTTTATGTATTTTGCTATGGATTTTAACTTGGCAACCTCAATGACAAAATGCTAGGAGATTTTCATGAACCCCAAATGTGAAATAGGGGATTTTGTGGATTATACTTAGTAAAGGTGATTTATGGTAATATGGCGATGAAAAATGAGTAAATAATGGGTTGGGAAATTTATCTTGTGGATTTCTTTTTTTATATGCATGGATGTGGATGTTGGAGGTTATGTTGTAAATATACTTGAGAAGTGGTTTAAGAAATAACAGTGACATTTAACAATGGGTAGTAGTGGGAAACTGAAAATAAGTTGAAGGTTGTGATTTTGTGAATTTTCATGTTATTGCATCTTCAAAGGATTTATGGTGGCACACTAAGTACTTGGACATTCTCGTTATTTTAGGTGGTGACGAGGATATTGGGAAAGTCTATTAGCAACACTAGATTGTAGCTATAGTTCTGTGAGTGGAAAAATGTTTTTCCAAATTATTTAGCATACTTTTTCATGATATTTTTGTAAATATTTAGAACGTTGACCTCAAATTAAGCATGCTCTATTTTCATATTATTATATGAAATTCGATGAAATATTTAATTATGATATTATATTTAAAGTGAGATTCTAAGAAAATAATTATGTTTTCTAAGAATTCTTCGAAAAAACAATACGTTATGTCACAGTATTTTAAGTAAGCATGACATGATATGATGTGTTATGAAATTAATATAAAAGCATGTTATAAAAATTATTTTCAAAACCACCACAAGTACCTATGTGATTATTACCTGCTCTGCACTGGTATGATGTGTTCCATGGTGTATGATTACGTTATGTGATTACCCGCTCTGCATTGTTACGATATATTTCATAGTGTTAGACTACATTATGTATAGGTCTTTGGGACCAATCGTCATGTACACATTGGCTTTGGGCCGTGTATGCTGGTGTAGCCTTTGGGGCATGCTCTGCGGGCGTATGACTATGCTATATTACGTTAGGTGTTGAGAAGTATGCCTTGTACATCGAGATCACTTTGTTCATATGGGCTACTACTCAGTGGTTCTTTTGGTGAGAATTCTTCAATATGTTATTATGTGTTTCAAAGCTTAATTTATAATTTTCATGCGAATTACATGATTTGAATTTATTAGTCAAATTCATTTGTAAATTTATTAAGATCATTTGCCTTAAATTATATGTTTCTGTACTAAATAGTTAAGCTAAATTTCATAAGCAAGTAACCTGAAAAACTACTTACATGTAATTGCGAACTTATCCATTCACTGAGTTATAAGCTCATATATTTTCTAACATTTTTCTTATCAGGAGTTGACCGAGCTTGAGCAAAGTAGGATTTTCCTGCACCATTAGATTTTGCTACAACATTCAGAATTGTACCATGTAGTGCATTTTGTCATTTTAGGAAACATTGACAAATTTCATATTTTCATTCTCATGCTAGTTGGAAACTTTGAGTATTGCAACTGTTTAATTTCATTTTGATGTCGGGTGAATAGTAAAAACTATTTTGCATTCTTTTAGAGTTTTAATGGATGGATGGTGTTGGGAATTAATATGTATGGATTTGGTTGTGGACTTTCGAATTTGTCATAGGTTGGATAAATCCATTTTATAGGGGAAGCTCTGTCAAAAATTTTACAAAATCATTTTAGTCCAAAAGTTTATATGGTCTCAAGATAAGTTTTAAGTTTGCCTTGACTGTGAGTCCAGGTCAAGCTGGTATCCATCTTCGGTGCACGCCACGCATCATTCTAGTAGGATGCCTTGGAAAGGGGTGTGTTACCTTTCCTGTTTCATTTTCTATAAGTTACAGGGGTCATGATAATTTCCTTGACACCGTCAACTTACAACAATTGCTATGTGCTACTTATCCTTGTGTGGTAATAGCTTCTGATTGCTTATCTTATCATCTCAAATGTTTTGTCTAGTTCTCTTCCTTTATCTCATCTAGGATAAGGCATGTTAAACTATGGACGAGAAAATCGGGTTTTAGAAGTCTTGAGTGGTTTACTAACTGAACTGTTTTTTCTATGTTTACATTTTTCACCCTTTTGTTTCTTGTTTATTTAGATCGCTCCTTAATAGGTTTTGTGGGTGAATGACTATTTCTTGGTTTTGTATTAGTTACACAAATGACATAGTCAGAATTTAACTTCACATGTTCCCATTCTTTTTATTGGTGATTGTCAATGTTTCATCTATTGTGATTTACTGATGGTTTGGGTCAAGGTAATGCTTCTACTAAGGCAAACTAGATAGCACAGTTGGCCTCTGCCCTCGCTACTCTATTATCGAGCCATGGGCATGACACTAGTATTGAGAGGGCCAAGAAATTGGGGATGGACTATTTTGCCAATATGGCTGATTCGGTTGACGCTGATACTTAGTTAAAGAGGATTGAGAGCATTTGCGACGTCATAGAGTGCCTAGAAGATAAGAAGGTCCGTCTCACCGCCTTCCTACTGAAAGATTTAGCTATTGACTGGTGGGACTCTTTTCGTGATTAAATAGCCAGATCCTAGTGTTATTACGTGGGAGGCCTTCAAGTCTGGTTTTGACATAGCTTTCTATCCTCGTTCGTTTAGGAGTGAGAAATAGTTGGAGTTCTTGAGGCTGGTTCAAGGATATATGGCAGTAGCCCACTATCATAGAAAATTCATGGAATTGCTAAAATATGCTAAGAACTTGGACTGGAGAAAAGAGATAAGTGTCATAAGTTCGAAGAGGGACTACGATGAGACATTGCAAAAGCCGTCATTTTTTTTGGCCATGAAAATTTGGGTATGCTTGTTGAAGCTGCCATGAGGGTTGAGAAGTACATGATCGTCGTGAAGACCAGAGGGGAGACTGTGAGGCATTAGGGTAGCTTTGGTCAGCCAGGTAGCTCCCATGGACAATCCAAGGAAAATAGACAGAGTTTTTGGCCAGGTGTCAATCAGACCAGTAGTTTCAAGTCCCGATCTCAAAGCTCTGGTTCTAGTCATAGTTCAGGGTACAGCCAAAACCAAATTCTATGCAGCAACTAATGAGCCAACAGCCACAGTCTCATCGTCCTCCATAGAAGGCTAGATCACATCAGAGTCAGGATCCCGTGATAACTTGTACCCTCAATGTCAGACATGTGGAAAGCTTCGTCTTAGAGAATGCCTTAAGGTCACTGGAGCGTGTTTTCTATGTGGGTAGCCAGGACACATGAGGAAGGAGTGTCTTACTCTACTCCAGGAGAGCGACACCCCTCATGCGCTTCGCCATCAACCAACTATTGCCAATGGGAGTGGCAGACAAGGTCAGAGAGGTATAACATCAGGTAATTTCAGGGCAATGACTGCCGGGT
>CAVNYN010209098.1:0-17145 GCA_963692815.1 Nyctanthes arbor-tristis
CTTTAGTTTATGTCACTTGAGGACGGAATTCTTTCTCTATCGTCAATTGAATAACAATCTTTTAATTTTCTGAAATTCAAGAACACTTGTGGCATTTTAAATGCTTTATTGTTCAAATAACGTTTATATTATCAATACATTCTCAATAACCAGATTCTAATTTCAATTCATTGTCCAAGCATTAATCGTGTAGGCGATAATCTGGCCATCTAATACCATCACAATTCTTGACAGTCTTGAAATCCTTCAATTGAATGACAACTATCCTTAAAATTTTACGGGGTGTTACATGTAGCACTAATTCAGTATAGATTAATGAAAGAAGTCACCTCCCTATTTCTTTGCGCACTTATAAATTTGTCATATACATTTGAGGCAACACTCCAAAGTAGAGAAAGGTATGAACATAGAATGGAGGGTCAAAATTAACATGGCTTGGTATGGTTGCAAAAAATCATGGGTAATTTACTAGTAGATGTAGCTCTAGTCTAATGAAAGAAAAGAAAAGGAAAAAGATGCTGATCTCAAAGACATCAGTGTGGAAAAAGAGGCTTTTTGGTAGAAAAATTGGTGTGAAACTAGATATATACTTAAAAAAGCAATTAATTGTTTGACTTTTTGGATGTGTATAGTTTTTTTAAATCTTCATTACTTTTTTCACAATTATCGCCGATCAGGATTTCTTAGAGTACGTGACATTAAATTCCTTTATATCTCTTTATGTGTTGGCTATTAGTTGTAATAGTTGAACAGAGGTATTGGCTATATCTCACACGACTATTGCTTTTACTAGGCTCATATAGGTGTGTTGGGTAGGAGATTGATAGTTGGATGTATGTTAATTTTGTTAAATGCGATCGATGGCCTTTGCGATAGATTGATTAAGTCCAATTTACAAGGGAGACTGTCAATTTTTTTTTTTACACTTTTACATACAGAAGTTTGGTTAAAGCATGATCGAGCTTATCTTTCTAATTTCTATGCTTTTGTAGGCACATGCTTGCATCTCAAAAGAGGACAAATTTGTAGACAACATATTTTGGGGAATTCTTTTTGCACATATTTTGGAAACGGGCGGCACAACATATTTGGTATATTTTCGGGAATTCGTTTTGCACATATTCCCCTTAATAGTGATCAATATGCAGCTGTAAAACAGTCGTGAAAGATGCATATTTCGATTCACATTTGCCCACTATGTTTTTGTATAGTTTTCTTGTCCTCAAAAGGTTATGTAAACACATTGTAGGTATTAATGGTTCCATTGGTGTAAAAATTGTGTATGCCGTTACACACTTGCCTTCCTAGTAAAATTTATGACAATTTGCTTGTCTAATTAGTTTAACTTTATGAAGCAAAAATATGCAGGGATAGTAGGAGGTTATTTTTAACAAAATCCTGCTAATCATGTTCGATTTATCTATGTGATAATATTATCTTTTTGGCTACGTATATCCCAGGTTGCTTAGGAAGAGACTTGGGGCAGCCAGCAGTACAAGCAGCATTGGGCAACCTGGCTATGGGGGGTGGCCAGGCAGATTAGTGTAGCTAGAGCATTTTTTTTATGTTTAGAATTGGAATAGTCTTTGTAATTTGTAATTGTTTGCTTGCATTTTTAATCCACATTGTAATAATGTTAATATTTGGCACTTGTGACCGATTATCCATCTAATATCTATCAAGTTGCTTGAGATTAATACATGTGCCATTTGCTAGTTATTAAGCTTTCTTGATTAAGGGAACCATCCAAAAGAGCCTTAATTTTATACACTAGTAGGCACAAAGTATATATGGAAAGTTAATTTCTAGTTTTGTATGTTGAGAACAGAATGTTCAACACTGCTAGTTTCTTGGAAATTTTGATTGCGATTTAAGTATGCAAGCAAGAACTCTTCAAAGATGATGAAAATTTCATCAAACAATATTTAAATTGAGATTTAAATAATTGGTTGAAAGAAAAGGAACAAATCATTTGCATTATAATGCTTGTGTCATGAAATGTTGTAAAATAACAGGAAACAAAGCACAAGACAGAGATAATTTAAGGCATTAATTTTCCAGACATTTACAATAAGCAAGCATCAAAGAAACTATGAAAATAGTAGGATATGCAGCCCTCCAGAAATTCATCAGTGACTAGTCCTTTATGTATCTAGTTTTGGATCAATCTGGAGATTAGCTTCATAGTAGCAACATTTTGGTTTAGTCAGCATCAAAATAAGCTCCACATGATTGATTGGTGGCAAGCTCGGGTAGAATTGACCACTGTAACCAAAAAGAGTTCAAATAGAAAAAGCTCAGAAAAATGAGAATCGTGAACATTTGGATTCAGCAATATATAAATTCTAACTTAGTTCATGGTTGATTCTACCAAGAGGCTATAAACACATAGAAAAGTAAAATACAATTGAATTCTTGAGAAGATGCAGAATATATTGTAAAATGTAAACCCAAACAACCATATGAGATAGGAAGTAATAATCATATAGCAGAAGACTTGTGATCAGATGCACAATATACACCACAAGCAGTTTTCACAAATCAATCATGAACATATGTATTGACTTAGTGAACGAGTGGCTATTGATTTGCAATATTAACCCCATAGATTCCAAGATTGTTCCTCAAAATATGAATAAATAACTCCAACCTCAGATCAAAATTACCTAAAAAAAATGATTAAAGCTTCATGAAAATAGGTAAATTTTCTTGTTTTTCTTCTCTGCAAAAGGAACTTTTGTGGCACAGAAAATCCAAGAAGATGACCTTTTCTATTTTAATATCCCTATTTTTGCTCCTTGTGGTTCTTAGCTTGTGTTCATATAGTAGATTTTGAAGAAAATCTTCTTATTTAAGTAATGTTTATATCAAAACCCCAATTATTTAAAAAAAGGAAAAAATTGAGGAAAAAAACCTAACTTTTGCAATTTTTGGTAACATATAATGCGCTCTCCAAGGGGAACAAAAAACATGAGCCAACTGACTGTGGAAAAAACCAAAGAGCAAACTGACATTAAACAACAAGGAAATGAAATAAAACAGATTCACAGAAATGCCAATGCGCACAAGTCATTTAGTGGTTCAAATATGCACATGAAGCCCAATCGTCCGGTGAACAGTGGAAAAAGAAAATTCATAACGAAGTCGGGGTGGGGAGAAATGGAGCCAACAGACCGATAGAAAGGGTATGGCTTGAAGCGAACTGGGTTATTCAAATTTCAATCATCTTACCGACAAATGTACTGCTCCGGCGACTCCCATGTGCTCGGCAAAGATTAGGACGGAGTTGCACACCAAATCAGTTGTATCTCGCTCCACCGTCGGAGGCCTAAATCGAAGTCGGGTGGGGAGAATTGAGCTACTGGATTCTCAACACTCTGTGTGTACCCAATTTGCAAGAACCCTAATTTTCCTCCCAATTCCTAATCCCCGCAAGCTCTCAAATTTTTTTATTTTTCGAATGAGTAATCAAATCCAGTTCATGGCTTTTCTCCTTGATATTCTTGTTTTAGCATTTTTCTAGCATATTTTGAAACCAAAGGCCCCGAAATTTTGCTTCCTTTCTTGGTCAAAGGTGGGCCACCTTTCTTTTCCCTGTTTACAATATTTTATTAGGATTGTACAAATTGTGTACAAATAGCATTACCCGTGTTTCAATAATGGGCTGTCTAGGTGTTCGCCAAATCATCGCCACCTCAGCCGTCCTCTCCATGTAGGGGATGACAGTCCTTTTAATAGAAAAATTCTAACTTGAAGTCGCTAAAACTAAAAGTAATAAAAAATACTTCACTTTACTCATTCTGTGAAAAATCATGGTACTTCGTGTTTATTGAAGACTCGATATTTTCGACCAATAAAAAATAATATATGTGTATTTAAAGGCCCAAATTAATTAATTAACAATTTGGGTATCTAAATCCACACGTGAGTTTTTAATTAGAGGAATTATGCGAATTACTGTGTAGAGGAACTTTTTTTCCATTTTTACTGTATTTTGTTTTTTTAAATACTGTATTGTTTTATTTTTATGTTATTTTCTTATTTTATTGTATGTTGTTTTTACTCCCCTGCCCTTGCTGGCTGGAATCTGGCCAACCATCGGCGACCGGTCTCCGGCGCTTAGAATCCAGTCTCGAACGATTCTTTTTTTTTTTCCATTTCCTTTTTATGCTCTTTTTCATTTCTCCCTCATTCTTTCTAATTTTTCTCTTTTTTCATTTTCTTTTTTCCCGCAAAGTTGTAGGAATCTTCTCCTTTTTTGCATTTTTTTCCGCTATTTTTTCGTTTTCTCTTTTTTCCTGTAACAATTTTTTGACAAAGTTTGTTGCATGATAATAATATTTTCACATTCAAAGGTTCATTACGTGTATAAAAAGTTATGTTATCTGCGTAACAAGTATGTTATTTTATGCAATAAGCTATGTTATTTGTGTAACAATATATGTTTTTTGTCTAATAATCTACCTTATTACACGATCTATATTATTTATGTAACAAGCTAATGTAGAACACATGGTAGAATGGATTGAGGGAGAATTTGACTAAAGATCGGGTTGAAATTTGGGTATTTTTAGTGTTCGGTACAGAA
The DNA here is from genome assembly GCA_963692815.1 of Nyctanthes arbor-tristis. Taxonomy (NCBI): domain Eukaryota; kingdom Viridiplantae; phylum Streptophyta; class Magnoliopsida; order Lamiales; family Oleaceae; genus Nyctanthes; species Nyctanthes arbor-tristis. The sequence continues at coordinate 4,589 of CAVNYN010209098.1, forward strand.
TTTTGCGTATATCTTATCGGAAGCAGAACAACAAGGTGATCGAAGCTCATTCACTTAAGGGACAACTGGAGAAATAGGTTAGTTTTGGACCTTGTTTTGGAAAAATGGCAATTTTGTTGGGTAAAATTACACATACACCCTTCTTGCAAAAATAATTGGATGGTTGTGATTTTGTGTAGTACACCTATATCAATGGTCCAAATTGAATGAGGTGGAATTAATAAAATAAAAAACATAATGGATAATTTGTTTTACACAATGGACACTCATATTGGAGGGAAAGAAAAGAAGTTGGCAACCATCTTCCACCATTGCACAACTTCAAGTACAGAGAGAAAACCTAGGCAAAGCTTCTTGAATGTTCCCAAAAATGCAAAAGCCGTGTGATGAACTCCTCCATTTTGCCATTTTCATGGAGTTTTTAAGATAAAATTTGGGTGCTTTGATATCATCTTCCTCCATTCTTTGACACCCCAATGTGAGAAGTAGAGCACAACAAACAGGGGTACTTGAAGTATCCCAAGAGAAAAGATGACGTGGGATCTCCTCCATTCACCATCTTTAGAAAGCTTATAAGATACATTTTGATGTTTTGAAGACTCAAATTTCCACATTGCATCACAAGGTGAGTAATGAAGTTAACTATGAGATTCTATATTGCTCCAATATCTTGTTAGGATGGCTCATAAATCAGTACTCAAAGTCAGCTATAAATATTCTTGCAGAAAGAACATGGATTAGCTAGCCAATGACTTGGACTTCACACTTAAAACTGCATTTCTATATTTCAGTTGTAGATTTACTCTAAATGTTTAATTTTTTTTCTTAAGAAAATGTAACCAAATGGATACACAATAACCTCTTAATCTTTCTATCCTAAGCTGAATAATGATGTTGGATATGTGATTATATGTTACTCCAAAAACGTGGTGGTTCATATATCAGTAATCAAACTCAGCTTATTGCATAGAGAACATGTGAAAGACTGTATTAACTAGCTAATTGCACGGATTTCACATTTAAACCTGTATTTTTACATTTCAGTTGTACATTTCCTCTAAATGTATAATTTTTCCAGAAGAAAATTTAACCAAATGGATACAAGGAACTCTTAATGTTTCCATCCTTATGTGAGTAATGATGTTAGATATGAGATTATATGTTACTCCAACATATTCTTTGGGTGGTTCATACATAAGTAATCATACTCATCTTTTTACATAGCGAACATGTGAAAGAGTGGATTAGCTAGCCAATGACTGAGACTTCACACTTAAAACTACATTTCGACATTTCAGTTGTAGATTTCCTCTAAATATATAATTTTTTCTTAAGAAAATGTAACCAAATGGATACAAGAACCTCTTAATCTTTCGGTGACTAAGGTGAGTGACGATGTTATATATGGGATTATATGTTACTCCAGATTATTATTAGGATGGTTCATACATTAGTAATCAAACTCAACTTCTTGCATAGAAAACATGCGAAAGACTGGATTAGCTTGCCAATTACTGGGACTTTACTCTTAAACCTGTATTTGTACATTTCAGTTGTAGATTTCCTTTAAATGTATAATTTTTCCTTAAGAAAATTTAATCAAAGGGATACAAGAACCTCTTAATCTTTCCCTTCCAAAGTGAGTAATGATGTTAGATATGAGATTATATGTTACTCCAAAATATTGCTACGGTGGTTCATACGTCAGTAATCAAACTCAGTCGCAAATATTCCATAGAGAATATAAGAGAGGATGCAGAGCCAGCCAAATAATGAGATCTCACAATAAAACTCACATTTTCACATTTCCCTTGGAGATTTCCTAGAACTTTATAATTTTTTCAATAGAAAAATTAAGCAAGTGCATGCAAGATTTAGGACCATCATCATCAATGACAACAACCTCTAAGGCATGTGAGTCCATGGAACGGTTTGTAGGCATGAAGTTCCTTCGACGCTACTAGATCCTGGCTGCAATGTTGCTTGCTAGAGCCGGGGTAGACACGCGAGGCACTGAAGGACCAAGTCGTGGGAATGGAACAAGTTCTGCCAGAGATCTTTACGGGTGATCGGGGATTGCATCGAGGTCAATCACATTTGCGTAGTTACGTATGATCGGCGCCAAAGGGCTCAAGCATAGAAATGGCATGAGTTCCACTGGAGTTCTCCGAGGGTGGTCTGAAGTTGCCTCAAGGTCGATGACATTTTCATAGGCATCGAGGTCAATCACGGCTTGGTTTCGTCCCCCAACAGTACGGCTTGACTCCTTACTTTCAAAGAAGCCATTACCCAGCTCATTATGTTCCTTTGAATTCATTTAGAGACACCTCTTTTGAGAACAACACCTCCTTAACCAACAATTCTCTGATATTAACTAAGGCATAGGTATGGTTTATATAGCCAAAAATCAGTCTATAACATTTAGATTTTCAACATGTATACTGGGTTATACATTGGAAATATAATCCCTCTTAAATTATTCTTGCAACCCCAAGATTCCCCCAGCATGTAGCGTTATGTCAAGTCTACTAATTATGGCTCACATGTACAATTGGGCGTTGGCTATGGTGTGTACTCATCTCAATATTGTGAGAAGTTTTTACGGATATACTTAGATAAGTCATCAAACTTTTAACGTATTTTTTCTATTACTTAAATTACACCTAACTTCTCTAGCCTAATCCTCGAAATAAGTTTTAACAAAAAAATATGACGAGTGTAATTATAGTTTTTAATACCATCATGATAATGGTGAGAATTTGGTACTAGTTGTGCTCACCATTCAATTACCAAGTCCCTAACTTATTGTTCGACTCTACTACATGGTTAGAGATGATATAGAAAAGATTGATTTTATTGTATTGACTTTTGAGAGTAACTGATATATGATTTTGCAAATATTAGAAGAGGTCATTAACAATAACTAATTATGCTCGTCATGTAATTATCCTTGGTGATATAACATGCCTCAGAAGAGACTTCCATATCTTAACAACTTGGGTGATTTATTGAAGAACTTAAAGTTATATTGGTAAATGGGGTAGCTTGCAGGGATATAGTTTTAACAAAAATGGCACCAGGCATTGTCAATAGACAGCGGTATCAGTTATTGGGGATCTACAACTCTTAATCCATGAAGCTAATAAATGGTTAGCCTCCAAGTCCAGCACATTTTAGCATAGGTACTGTTTGGCTTTTTGAATATTACTAATACAATCAAGTAACATATGGAATTTAGATCTTTAAGCTTTAGTTTATGTTTCACTCTTGATTTTGGTAATCTAATTTCATGTAACTGTAGACTTTCAGCGAATTTCAATGTAACTATATTCAATTAGTGTGTTATTACTCACAATTATGAAAATTGTCACATCCTTCAAACATTATTTATGAACATCCCTCTCAAATTGGTAACGTGGATCGTGCAAAGCATGATCAACCACTAGTTAATCATTGCAAAAGAAGTGAAAAACTAAAATATTGATAACATTGTTATATATATATATATTGAATAATAGAATTTTCTTTTTTAAGTTATCTAACATCACCTATGACTCAGTAATTCTGGAGACCAAAATGGAATGGTGACTTCATTACTTATGGAATATGATTTCTTTGCATATCAAAGTGCAAATATAGGACCAGTTAGCAAATTTAAGAATTTACGTATAAGATATTTGTGTGTGCTTGTGATTTATACGATTTAATTTAATTTTATACTTCTCTGTTAAATCTTATGTACTGGGTTCTCTAAATTTTCAAGGATATTCTTTGCTATGAATCTTGATGAGCAATCTCTATGATTGTGGTGTTATTTAGGCTGCTTCCGATCTAGTTGCAATTTGGGCTAAATTGCCTTATATCTTATACTAATCGGCATTCTGTTTCATAATGTGTTTTTTATTGCCTTGTAGTTTTCAACGTTTTTAATGATCTTGTACAATATTCTTCACTTCTATGTTCGTTTCAATTAATTCACCAAAGCTGTGTATAAGCTATAAGAGAGTTTGCAAGACCCAATTTTCCCAACCTAAGGCATCAATTGTGCTAGGAATTTTGTGATTTCAAGCCCCAACATTCCTATGTTGATCTAAGCTTCAAGCCTTTTGTCAATGCTTGGCTAACTTGCAAACACAAGGGAATTCAGGAACACCCTGTTCTAATTCTTATTCCAATGATGAAATCTCAGCACAAACAAGTGTTCGAAAGTTGAGCACCCAAAATAGAAAAAAGATAAAAAAAGAAAAATCAGAGACACAAGCAAAATGCAAATAACTAAGGTTTTTGACGTTTTCAACACCAACAAACCAAAAAAGACAGAAATAACATAACGAGAATAGATATTTACTGAGATTTCCCAACAAAAAGCCGAAGGGAGTTGAAAGAATTTCTTACCGTTTAGCTCTTGCGGATTTCTGACTTACTACCTTGCAGAAAAAGATTGACAACTATAGTTGTTTGCTGGATGTCCTTCAAAAAATCGATTTCCATTCGACGCCCTTCAAAAAATCAATTGTTTGCTAGACGGATTTGGGGCCTAGGGCTGAGTTGTCGAAGAGTACAGAAACAATCAACAGCTACAGTCAATGCCGAGTTTGATTTGGTTAGATTGTCCGTTGATGGAATTTGCGGCTTAGGGTTTTTGGTTCTTTTGGAATCGCCTCTTCAATTCTTTGCCTGACTAGTTTTTTTTTTTTTGTGGCCTTTTAGTTCACTGTGTTCCCACTTCCAAGACGATTTTGTTTTTAATTTCCTTTTTCTTTTTTTCATACATTGTCTAGGTTGTAAATTTCAAGTTATGGTAAGGGCATTAGTGTCTATATTTCTTCATTTTTGCTATGGGTGCAAAGGTTAATTAATTTGGACATTTTTCCAAAAGGCATGATAAATTTAGACAATTCTTCCAATTTTCTCTTAACTTAATTGAGCACTATCAGTTTTTGGCAATTGGAGATTGTTTGGGGCTTAAAATTTACATTTTCTATTTTTCCATTTTCTCTGATTTTTTATAATTTATTTTTTTGATGTTTTTACCATAGGGCTTGTCTACAGCTGTTTAAGTAGCATTTATACTTGTTTTAATGATTTATTGCTTAATAACAATCTATATTTTTTGTATAACAAACTATGTTATTAGATCCAACACATCATGTTATGTGCATAACACGCTATGGTATTTATGTAACAAGCTACGTTATTGCATAAAAAGTGTTGTTATTTGTATAGCAAGATATGCTATCTGTGTAACATTTATGTTATTAAAAATTTGTGTTATTTGTATAAAAAACTATATTTCTTTTGTAACAACCTAAGTTATTTGTTTAACAAGTTATGTTATTTGCATAATGATCTATGTTATTTGTTTAACAGTTTATGTTATTTGTATAGCAACTTATGTTAAAATAATATAACATCATCTATTATATGAATTAAAATATAAACAATTGATACTATATGAATTTAAAAAGAAAAAATGATTAAACATAAAAGAGAGAAAACAAAGAAAAAAGGGAAATAAGGAAAGAAAAAAAGGTAAAAAAATTCTAGCTAACGGGGGTCGCAGGAATCCTGCCGGCTGGAATTTGGCTGACTGGCAAGATGTCGGCCAGAATCTGGCATGCCAATCACCAGCAGTCCAGAGTGGGATGGGGGGTTCGTTGGGGTCAGGTGGGCGGGTAGGGGATTAGGGGATTAGGGGATGGGGTGAGGGTATTAAAAAATATTTATTAAAGGGAAAAAAATAATAAAAATACTAGAGAAAATAAAAGGTAACATACTTGTTACCTGTGTAAAATAGTAGGTTACATAGTATTTTTTGAATTTAAAACATTTATCAAGTATCTTTAGAATAAACTAAAGTTAGGCAGGTAGTTACGAAAAGATCCCTTCTTAATTTTGTCATACATGATGAAGTAGATACTACTAGAAAATTTATATGGAGATGATATTCTCAATATTAATTCTCATTCAAACTCATTTTTAATTACACTTTTACTCATTAAAATAATTTTACACGTAAATTCACAACTTTTCCTTATTTTATAACCACACGTTCTCTAAAAATCACTTTTCACAAAAGTCAATTCTTTAAAAATCATTTCTATACGAGCTCTAACTAAAGGGAAGCCATATGTTAGGGGAAACCCCACAACAAAACCACCCATTTGAGGGGGCCAAATTTGGCCCCAAATTTAGAGAATTCCCCTTCAATTCTTGGTTCTATAAGTATTATATAAACTAATAATATTCTGCTAAGTGTTCAATCTTAATTTTATACCAAACAATTACTAAATAGAAAGTAAAAATTTTGAATTTTGTGATAGATAAAAAATTAAATAGGAGCAAAATTTATTGTCTATGTGTAACAAAACAAATGAGATTTCAATTAGTATTTTCACGTATATGTACAACTTCAAAGTCGTTTTAAAAATATAAATGATGATGTTAAATTCACAATAGCGGCCCACGTCCTTACATAATTATTAGGTATGGGCCATCCTTTAGTATAAACATACTGTAATACATGGTAGGAAAAAGCCAAGATATTTACCCATCAAGTTCCCCCTTCACATTATTTGGAAATGAGATATTTACCCATCAAGTTCCCCCTTCACATTATTTGGAAATGAGAGTTTCCCTCAATTTTTTAACCCCATCAATGGGAGTGCTCTCAATGTGAGTTCCTTTTACTATTTCTACCCTTCTAACTAAAGGGAAGCCATAATATTATTTTTTTTTCAATTTTTTTTAAATACAAAGGAAGATAGAGGAGGGGAGGAGAAATAGGCGAAGGGCAAGTGGTTCGAAGATTAATTAGATGAATCAAATAGTTTGGGGACTCTTTTAAAAATTGAAGTGTGCATACACCATTTTGGAAAATCACGTCTCTCCCCCACCCCACCACATGTGCTGTTACAACAAAACCATCTATTAGATGAATCAACTAGTATCAACTAGCACATGCGTTTGATTTCTATGCGTTAATTCACCGCTGCACTTATCCATCGCCGTTATCTGCTATGGAAAACTCCACATCAAGATGATCTGATCTCAAAAATAGATGGCATCTGAATCCCTTCGCAAACAATCTGATTTCACGCATTTCTCCCACTTTGCGATCTGATTTCTTTCTGTTCAACCCTTTGCATTGGTCCCTTTGCAAAATCAAACCTCGTTAGATTGTGACTGGTGGTGTTGTAACAATTTGTGACCAATAGTTAAGAATGTCACAATCTGACACCAGATTTTTTTAAAAAAAAAAAGCTTAATGTAAAATTAATTAATTTTAAAAATTGTGTAGATAATATTGGTATTTATCAAGTTACTCAGTGGTTCAAATACGAGCTACGGCGGTGGGGTCAACCGTAGGGATTGATTTTTAATCAAATCAAAAGTAATTGCGTGTTAACATTTTATACATATCATAACAAAAAGCAATCTATATATATACACACCCAAAAAAAAAAAAACACTAGCCGCCGTACTTGTATTACACGTGTTTTGTTTTATTTTTTAGTTTGAATCTGCATAGATTTTATGCTTCTACAAATCAACTTTATCAAGGTTAAAAGAAATTAAGTAGAATTTATAACTGGTCGGAAGGACAATACTTGTATGCAATCTTTTAGCTTAGTTTTTTGAAAATCAATTTGTAGCAATGCTCCTGGGATGCACTTTCTTAACGACCAGATCTCCAAGTTCAAGCTTTTAGATCTTAACCTTGCGATTGTAATGTATGGCATTACGTTGGTTAGGATTGTGATGCTGGACACAATAGGAGGGGATGCCTATCTCGAGTGAGATTACTGCTTCTGTGCCGGAGGTCATTGAGAAAGTCTCCAGTTGATGTTCGAGTTTGTACAGACGAAAGTTCATTTGCCAATGCGCCTTTCGATTTTTTCAATTTGGTTTTTAGACTGTTTTATGATTTTATTCACAGCCTGTACTTGGCCGTTGGTTGGCGGATGGTTTGGGGTGGCATAATAGTTTCTGATGTGGAGTTATTGGCAGAACTTTTTGAACTTCACCTTATCAAATTGCTTTCCATTGTTCGTGAATAAAGCATATGGGATCCTAAAACGGAAAATAATCGACTTCCAAATAAAGTCCATTGTTTTTTTGTTCTATGATCTTGGCCAGAGCTTCTACCTACTTAGTAAAGTAATCAACTGCCACAATCGCGTATTGAGTAGAACTCTTCCCAAGTGGCAGGGACCCGATTAGATCAATGCCCCATTGTACAAACGGCCACAGAGCTCTAGATGTGCTTAATTCCTCTAGTGAAGATCTGTTGGTTATTGCAAAAAACTGGCATTCTGGGTATTTTTGCAAAAACTCAATTGTATCTTTTTTTAAAGAAGGCTAGTAATGTCCCTGCCTTAGGATTTTGGAAGCCAGCGCTTGTCTTCTTGAATGGTTACCCAGATCCCTCTATGAACTTCCATTAATGCATAATGAGCTTCATCCTAATCCAGGTAGCAGAGTAAAAGTTGTGAATACCCTTTTTGTATAGTTCATCACCTAATAGGGTAAACCTAGCAACTTTGATCCTTAATCGACTAGCTTCCATCTAGTCCTCTAGCTGGGTTCTCTTTTTTAGGTATTCGATGATCTTATCTTTCCAGCTCACCAGTCCCAGTGAGGAGCTGAGCACCGATATAGGCTGGTCAAGCACAGAGTTGGTTCCCATTCTCACCAAAGCATTCGCATGGCTGTTCATAGATCTCGGCACTTGCCAAAGCTTGAAGGCTATAAAATTCTTTGCTTCATCTTTAACCTTTTCATAGTACTTTGGTATTTGTGGTTACCATGTTCCATAGTTACCATTAATCTAGTTCACAATTAACTAGGAGTCATTGTTCACCACTAGCTCCATAGGCTGAATAAACTCGGCTGCTAGGCCTGCCCCTTCATTGTCGTCTGTGGTTTGGAAATGATATCAAATTTCTCCAACTTCACTACCCATTTCATTATCATCCTCAAAGTGTCTGGTTTCTGAAGTGCCTAGCGCAACAGATAATTGGTGAGGACCTCCAACTGATACTATAAGAAATATGGTCTCATCTTTCTGGGCTAACTTTTTTGTTGATGCGTACCTAAACTCAACATCCTTCAATGCTTGGATAGTATAGTATAATGGTTTCTGAATGTCATTTTCTATCCTAACAAAGGCGGAGCTCACCGCCACTTCTGATACGATAAGGTATAGAATCAAGATGTCACCATCCTTTGGCTTAGATAAGATAGAGGATGTGACCAAATGTTTCTAGAGTGTATCAAATGCTGCATGACACTTCTCAGTCCATTGGAAATCTCTATTCCCATGTAAGGCATCAAAAAAGGTCTACACTTGTTAGTCGATGGCGCAATGAAACGGTTTAAGGTTGCTACCCTTTTGGTCAAATTCTGCACTTTTTTACTCTAGTCGGTGGTTTCATGTTAACAAGAGCTTGAATCTTGTCAGGGTTGGCCTCAATACCTCTCTGATTGATGATATAGCCCAAGAACTTTCCTGATCCAACTCAAAATGAATATTTTTGTAGGTTCAACTTCATTTTATAACCCCTAAGGATATTGAATATTTCCTGAAGATGAGCAATGTGATCCTTGGATTCGATGCTTTTGACCAGCATATCATCGGCATCGACTTCCCAATCTGTTCGGTAAACATCTTGTTCACCACCCTTTGATATGTTGCCATGTGTTCTTTAGCCCAAATGGCATCTACAATAGCAGTACAATCCACAGTCTGTGACTAACAACGTATATTCCTAGTCAGGCCCATACATTGGAATTTGGTTGTAACCTGAGTAGGCATCTATAAAACTGAGGAGTTCGTGTCCAGTTGTAGCATCTACCATCTGGTTTAATCGTGGAAAAAGGAAACCGTCCTTAGGACATGCCTTGTTGAGGTTTGTGAAACCAATGCACAGCGACCAAGTTCCATTACTTTTGTTAACAAGGACTGGGTTAGCGACCCAAACAGGATATCTTGCTTCTTGGATGAACCTGTTTCCTAAGAGCTTTACTACTTCCTTCGCCATACCTTCATATTGTTCTCTATTGAAAAGCCGACGTTCTACCTCTTCGATCTTATTGTTAGATCAACATTGAGCTTATGACATGCCAAATCTAATGGTATCCCTTCCATATCTTCATATGGCTATGCAAAGACATCTACATTTCATTTCAGGAAAAAAATGAGTTCAGATCGCATCAGCTATTTCAAGTATGCACCGATCTAAAGCTGAACTTCTAGTTTGTTTCGTATAGTGGGATCTGCATTATGTCTCCATTGGTTATACCCTGACTTCTTGGTGACTCATCCTTAGGTCCAAAGGATCATCAGCGACCACTAGTCCGTCTTTTCGTTTCAGCACATCCAGTTGCCTTGAGAATATATCTAGATTACATTCCAGTGTCATCGTTTGATTTCCTTGTACAATCCCAACTCTATAAGTGGTTGGAAACTTCATCATGTAGTGATAGATAGAAGTTGTTGCTTTGAATTCAGATAAGATTGAACATCCCAAGATGACACTGTAGTTAGAGTTCACATCGATCACCATGAAATCAGCCAAGGTCCTCCTTACCCTAGGCTCGTCGCCCAACTGTACCATCGGTATGATATAACGTTTTTGGTATCATAGATTGCTGAGTGAAACCTTGGATTATTCCCTGATACGGCCTAAGATGTTGCTCTTCCAATCCCATCATCTGGTATGTATGCCAAAACAGCACATTCACTGCACTTCCATTGTCTACTAGAATTAGATGGATTCGTACATTGAGAATGGCATGGTGATGACTAAAGCATCATTATACAGGTGAATAACGCCTTCAGCATCTGCCTCAATGAATCCAAATGACTCTTTTACTGCTTTTTCTGGGGCCATTCAAGGGTGTATAGTTGTTAACTATTGTGAGCTTCTCTAACCGAGCGCCACCTCTAGTTTTGTGACCTTTCTATAGTCTAGTTCCCCAGATTAACACATGGATGTTCCCAACGGGAATCCGTGGTACATTGGGTTGGGGAATATTTGGCACAGGTGGTGGGGGTCTTCTACTGAGCTGGTGTCCACGTCATACCACATATTCCTTCATGTGACTCCTATCAATTAGCCATTGGATTTCACACTTTAGGGCTCAACAATCCTCTATCTCATGACTGATATAGAGTGGTGATACTTGCAATCCCCGGAGAACATCAAGATCAACTTTGATGTAGTATTTAACAGATGGGTTATAACTGGTCGCTTTGGCTTCAGTTGATAAGGCTTGAAAGAATCTACCACTCCATTCTCAATCCTCTTATTGTGATCTTCCATTTTTGCCAAAAGGCTCTCGATCCTTGTGCTTCTTCTCTTCTCTAGTTCTTTGCTGGTCTTATCACCCAACGTGGAAGCATAGCTTCTTCTGTGGCAATGTATCTTTCTGCCTAAGTTAAGAGATCAAGATACATGCTTGGGCCTTCTTCATAGATCTGACCACTAGAAGCTTAAGTTACGTAGCAGGCCAGTGGTTTCCACCAGCAAGATTGCATCATCTGATACGTGTCGGTGTCCATAACTTACTTATTGAACCACGTGAGGTAATCCTTTAACTTCTCATCCTTTCCGTGCTTAACTTATAATAGAGCTTCTTTCAGATTCATTGGAACCTTTGATCCTATGAAATTAGCAATGAATTGATGATAGATATGACTAGGAATTGATTGACCCCATAGGGAGTGCCTTAAACTAGTGAAATGCGCAGTTCCCTAGCGTAGTCAGGAATGCCGTGCACATGATGGCCTGACTCCATATAATTCCATCCAAACGGTGAACTTATAGATGTGTGTGACTAGGTTTGTGATCCCATTATATATAGTAATGTTTAGGGTCTTAATCCTTTCCATGTTAAGATATGCTTGAATCCATGCCGTGAAGGGCGAAGAAGCTATCATGTCCTCGTTTCTTAGTATCCCATTCTGTTGGCTCTCCAGTAAAGCTACCCTTCTTTGAAGTCTTTCCATTTCTCCTTCAACCCCGCCATCATCTGGATGCTGGAAGAGTGTGCCATCGCCTTTAGGATTCCACCCCTCCTATAGGGCTCCCATTTCCCTTGAACAATAGGATTGGCTCTGTTGTGGTCTGTTCCTCGACCGATCGTTAACTTCCTTACTCTATGATTGATTTGGCCCCAACCTATTAAACACACTGTTCTCGCGCCTTGGGTGAACCACAAGGGGGCAAAATGATAGTTCTCTCCTACATAACTTTGAGATGTCACGGAGAGTTGTGTCCTAACACGTCACGCCCCTAGCTCCCTAACCTATGAATACCCACGATGGGTGGACTCAGCCTCAACTTCTTGGTGACTCGGATCCTGAGCTGGGAGCAGTGGCGATGGTTGTCTCAATCGCTCCAATTTCCTCTGGAGTAATTCCACCTGTGCCTGAAGAGCCTTGAGTACAGGATTGACTAGTGCATGTTGATTGCTTTCGTCCTCTCTGTGTTGCTATTTGGGAAGGACTGAATGATTTTCCTCCTGGTTACTCGCGACGGAAAATCATTCAG